>VZTI01005471.1:1477661-1488015 GCA_013397865.1 Struthidea cinerea | reverse complement strand
TTTTTTTTTTTTTTTTTTTTTTTTTTTTTTTTTTTTTTTTTTTTTTTTTTTTCTTCTTCCTTGAATTGCAGTCACGGCTCTGTTCATCCAGGACTGTTTTCTTCCATGATGACTTGTCTTTGTGCACATGGGGCTGGCTTGCTCCTGTGCCTTCAAGATTTGCTTCTTGAAGAATGTCCAGCCTTCCTGAGCTCCTCTGCCCCTCAGGACTGCCTCCTAAGGAACTCCGTCAACCATGCTCAAGTCAGTCTGCTGATGCCTTGATAGGGCTACCTAAAAACAGAGGCTAGACAAAATTAAGATAAAAGTGGGTATTTATTGAAGGGCCTTCAGATACACTTTGGGCAGTCAAAAGCCTTCAGAAAGGCTACACCCAAAATGGATGACTTATACTTTTACAAGTTTGGTCCATTCGCATATTGGGGTTAATTCTCCAACTACAATTTCAGGTAATGAAGTCGTTACCCCAAGTTTGCTCCCCCTCTTTAGCCACTTTGTTTACATATTTTGTGGCCTGAGGAAGTAAGGTGTCCTAGAAGTTTGAGTCTAGAGAGGGTTTGTTTTGTATGACGAGAATGGGAGAACAGCAGCTAACAGGCTATATGGAGTCTTAGAGTTACACATTAAGGCATTACAGGATATGAAAAATATAAAAGCTAAAATCCTAAGACATCATGCCCTCTGGAAGCCCAAGATGGCAGTTCTGCTGACTCCCCTTCTGATTTCCCTGAGAACTGAAAACTCTATAGTTTTGTGATCTCTGTGTCCAAGATGGCTCCTGACCATTGCATCACTCACCAGCCCTTCTCTGTTCACAAAATACAGGTCCAGCGGGTTGCCTTCCTTGCTTGGCTCACTCACCTGCTGTGTAAGGAAGTCATCTTCCACACATTCCAGGAACCTCCTACACTCTCCACCGTATTGTATTTTCAGCAGACACCTGGTAAGTTGAAGTCCCCCATGAGAACAAAGGCTAATGACTGTGAGACTTTTCCCAGTGGCATAAAGAATATTTCATCTTCCTCTTCGTCATGGTTGGATGGTACATAATGGACTCCACCTGGATATCTGCCTTACTGGCCTTCCCCCTGATTCTCACCCATAAACATTCATACCTATCATCACCATTATCTAACTCCAGACAATTAAAACTCTCCATAATCTCCTTCCTTGCCGATTCCTTCTGAAGAGTTTATAGACATCCATTGCAACACTCCAGTTGTGTGATTTGTCCCATCATATCTCTGTGGTGGCAGCCATGCCATAATTTTCCTACTGCAACATGACTTCCAGTTCTTCCTGTTTGTTGTCCATGCTATGTGTATTGGTGTAGATGCTATTCAGCTGGGCTGTTGATCCCACCACCTTTTAGGCAGGAGAAGGCCCTAATACCCACATGATGCTTCTAAGACACTTCTGTGATTTCCAGCACATCGATAGCCCTTTGGCCTTTGCTGCTGCATGGATCGCCAGTCCCTAGTTCCATATGGCAGACTGAGGGGCCTCACCCACAGACCATCCCTCACACATTGGTGTGCCACCCCCAGGCTTATCTTTAGCAGGCCTGGTTGTATCCCTTTCCCTCTTACAATCTAGTTTAGAGCTCTTCATCACAGAGATAGTCTCAATGACTTGCCATCTATTAGACTGTTAAAAGTTGGGAGAGTTGAATACCACTTTTCTGTTCAGAGTTTCCAGCCCAGGTGAGTGTCTCATTGCATTACAGAGGGAGAGTTCCTCAGGACAAAGAGAAAGTTTTAAGATACACAATGGCAAGAGCTTCACTGACAGAACTGATTCTCTTCTTACTCATGCCAGCGTGCATCTGGTTTTTTTCCCCAAATTGCCAGCAGTGCTGCAGTGCCATAAATGACACCAGAATCAAGCTCACAAACTTTGTATTTTATAACCTTGCAAGAACGTGCAGAAAAGTCCCATTGCTATAATAATTTCTAGAAAGCATTCTGCCAAAAGTGTTCATCTACCTAGCTCCATCCCTCCAGAAGATTGCACTGCATGACACAGATCTACAAAGTCCCACCAGTCAAGCCATTCCTTCCCTGGTAAACATTTAACCATCAGTGGCCAAGCAAGGATCCAGAAACTGTTTTCTTTAAACACAAATACCATGTCACAGACAGAAAGAAGAAAACAACTATCTTTTTTTTTTTTTTTTCTCATGATTTTGTTTTAAAGTGAAAGAAAGGAAAGAAAGAAGACAAGATAATTAGTCAGGCTGCTTAGCTATAGTAAGTGACATATAAACAAAACTAGGGAAAAGGCCTAGGAAATGATGAAAACTAGGACTGCACTGTGGCAAGCCAGAAGGTTTGTCAGGCATTATACATTATTAAAATATATGATGCCTGTATATTTAAAGATGTTGAACACTGGTCAATGTTCCAAGTGATTTAAACTCTTCCTCTAGCTTCCAGCCACTTTTGGCTTATCTGGACATGACTAAAGGAAAGAATTAGAAGTAGGTAAAGACAAAGAGGTAGAAACATTTTGGTATATCACCCTACCAAATTAAATGCCCACAGAAATGGTGAAAGACAGAGCTATATCAAATCCACTGGTTTGAGTTAGCTAGCTCCTGAAAAAACAGGTCTGATCAGTCCTGCATTAACTACACATTTTGGATGTAAACAAGCATGTATAGTCATATCAGTATTCTTCTCTTTCTGAAATCCTCACTCACTGTATCTGTGGCCAGACCCCCCACCACCCTCCAAAGCCATTACCTGTGTACAGAATTTCTTTCTGCTACTTACTTTCCCCTCTATTTTCCTCCACATTAATCAAACTTAGAACTGACAGTATGACAACTGGTATAAAGGATGCCAAGGTCTTTTAGAAGGGAAATATATGGTGCACAATCTCCTACACAAGCGTTTTTTGGTAGACAGACTTGCTGTTTTGCCTTTTTTTTTAAAAAAAAAGGACATACGTGCTATTTGATTGCTGTAATCTAGTAAATGTATGTCTTGGCCATGGTAAAAGATACAATTAATGCCTCTCTTTTCTTTGCTGTTCAATGGCCTAAAACATGCAGCTGCAGCAATATTTAGTGAAGCTCAGGGGATAAATCACACTGAAATTTTACCCAAGTGAATTCTGTTGTCAGATGCTATAGGTAAATAAACATTTTATTTCAATAAATTGCTGTACTAGTGCTTTGTTAAATGGCATAAGATTTGTATTCTTAAGAGAATTTTCAGATAGTATGTGATTGAAAAATTATTTTAAAAAATATTTTAAAAAACATTTTGGGGAAAGACTATAAATGCCAGGAATTTTTTGTGATTTTTTTAAATTAAAAAACCATTAAAATCTTTCATTTTCCAAAATGGATTTGAAATAATTTCCTGACCATTTCTTCTCTCTTGCTCCCCTCGAATTCAAATGAGTTGTAGGTTCCTTCAAATGAAATGACATTATAATTTTTTTAATTACATCTTTTTTTTTGTTGTTTTTAAATAGACCAGTGATAGTCTGTGTGTTTTCCATACTGGTATTCTGAGCAAGCCTCAATTCACCAGATGTTTATAGTGCTGGAAATCACATATAAAAAAATGCATTGTTTCTGATGGAAGGCTTGGAATTTTCCAGGGACAAAATCCTTCAACTGCTGTTTTATTTTCATGCCAAGTGCATGTTCTCCCAATATAATCCTCTGATTAGGCCACATAAAATGGCCCTCATTTTCAATTGCTGGTCATTTTCTCCTTGCCCTGCTAAGAGCATTAGTAATTTCAGTTCAAGTTATTGTCCTTTATCTCTCCACACTGGGTGTACACAGCTAGGGCAACTCAGAGGTCTGGTTAATTGCTGTAAGAAATTGCAAGTTCAAAGGCAGTCTTGGAGAGCACAGCATTGGAGGAGGTAGAAAACTTGTAGCTAAAAAGCAAGACCCTTTTTTAAACGAAAACTTGACTACCCACGGCTGACATTGCTCTTACGATCTCCAGTTTAGTGCTGCTAGTGCAGCACCACTGCTGCTAGTGAGAGATTAAATACTAACATCACCCAGGGGTCTTATCCCAGAGCCGTGTACATTATTCTCGGTGTGTCCAGAAAAGGGAGACTCAAAAATGCCAGAAGCTTGCTAAAACATTGGACACTCACAAGATAATAGAAAAATTGAGCTTGGAAGTGACACCTGGAAATCTCTAGTCCAGCCCTCTGCTTAAAGTAGGGCTAGTTTCAAAACTGTATCAAGAAACCATGGGCTTTGACTGCTGAGTTATGAAGCTCTCCAAGGATGGAGATCCCATGACTTTCTGAACACTGACCTTGTGCTTGACTAGATTTAACAGGATTTCCCCTCTACCCCTGCCCTGTTTTATTCAGTTGGATCTTCCAATACTGTAGCTTTTAAGCACTGCTGCTTGCCCTTTTGCTGCGTCCCTCTGAGGGAAGTATGGCTTGGTATTCTCTGCGATGTTCCTTCTGGGAGCAGCAGATTGGAATTAAATTCTCCAGTGATTTTCACTTTAAAGGTAAAAAACCCAACCAGGTGCCCCAAACTGGGCACAGTGCTTTGTAAAGCAGAAAGAGCCCTTTGCTGGATGTGCAGGATGTGTGCTGGCTGGGGCTGCCCAACATGCCCCTAGCTGCGAGGATACTCTTCAGGACTGGACTCTCCACGCACAAATCACAGCTTGTACTTTTTACAGGCAGCTCCAGCCTGTATTGCTGGGGATCCTTCTGCCCTGAGTCTGGCATTTGGCTTTTAATGCTTTTGCATAATTTGAGGTACTAGAACTGGGATATGAAGCTTCTTATGATTCTTCTAACAAGCATCAGAAATCTACTGTCAAAACTTGGAAGAAGAACTTCTTTGCCTCTCACAGTCAAATTCAATCAAAATATACAGAGATTAATGTTGTTAATACTCATTAAGAGAACATAATCCACACAGAGGCAAAATTTATATATATAAACATATATGCAGTGACTTGAAGTTCAAATAAACAAATCAAAAGCTCAGCCTGTTCTGTACCCATGAAAAAAGGTGTTAACTAAAGCTTTAATGTTTTTCTTGTCATCACCAACAAAAGGCATAAATCCAGTTAATGAACTCATCAGGTTTATGCCTGACATTAATAGGAAGTGAAAATTGCCTCTAGACCTATCAGCGTTTACAATAGAGCACTATGAATTTTAAGTATTGTTAATGATCATTTTTTTAAAGAGAAGAATAGTGTAAGCATCAGCTTTATATCTGGGGCCATATAACAGCTGAGTCTCCCAGACAAGAGTCAGCATCCATAAGCAAACATCATTCCAGAAAGCAGGTGGTGGGCACCTCTCTGCGCTGCCTGAGACCAGGCCAGCATCTGCATGAATATTAACAGTCATATTACAAGGTCCATTGGCTCACTCAGGGCTCGGGCAAGATTCCCAGGATCAACACAGCATTGCTACAAGAAGACATTGTAAAAATATATCTATATATACACACACATATACATAAATATAATATGTGTGTTATATTATATTTATATAATAATAAATTACAATTATTTATATAATAATATATTATATCATATATATAATAAATATAATGTGTGTTTATATATATATATGGAATATAGTAAGACAAGTAGTAATTGCAATGAGCTCTCAAATATAGAGCGGGGTGGAAATGTGCAATACTGCAAAAGCTGTCGTAGTAGAGCAGTCGTAAAATTCTTTGGAAAACGAACCATTTCAAGGTGAGAAAGGAGCAGCATCAAGTCCCTTTTGGGCAATACCATTCCTGTTTCTTGACTGCATAATACAAAGCAAAGGAACCCCATGTTCACAGACACATTTAAGATAGATCACTGATGCATCCTGGCACTAGCAATCTGTTCTTTAACCACACAGAGACAACAGTTATGGCTGCACTCTGCAGAAATCACTTATTTTTTTCCTTAATGTATGGGTCATAACTGGACTGAAGAGCCTTTGTGAATAAAAACCATGCTTTTGGACATATGTCTTTTTTAAACATGTCAGAATAATTTGGAAGTAAGAAAGAATTGCAGCTCTTCTCTCTTCTCATCAAGGCTTTGTAGCAATAATCATAGCCCCCACTGGCAGAGAGCAGGTGGGGCCAGACCCTCAATGAACGGGACTCAAGTAAACTTCATGCTGGAGTTAAGTCAGCTGGAACCAGCTACAACTGAAGGCCTACTTTAAGGATTCTTAGTGGGAAGCAGAGCAATGGTCATCTGGTCATGATTCATACATGCAAATCAAAGTCCTGAGGTCTGTTACTGAGTAAATAAAGGTTAAATGCTTCTAGCTATCTGAGCACGTCTGCAACAAGAAGCAGTCTTCAGGAGAATGAAAGTGAGAGATACTCAAGGGATCACACTGCAGTACAGGATATGGAGCTTGTAACTTAAGCTCGGTGTTGGAAAGCTCAGAGGGCTGAGCTCCATGCTGAGTAGCAAGCCCTCAGGCCTTATTAGGCCTTTCTATTTAGTACATCTAATTTATGCAGACTGTGAGCTTTTCTTCATGAGCTTTAAGATTATGGCAAGTAAGCAAGATATCTTAGCTCTTGTGAGCTCACAGAGGGGGTAATCAAGAAAATGGATTTCAATCTTCATTCATTTGCATGACCATAAACATTTCAGTACAATTGTGGGTACTTAAATAGCAAATATAAACCTACCAGCAGCCTCTTTACAAGAGCAGCACAAGCAGGAAACTGGTGAGGTAGGTCAAATGTCTCCTGAGTTGCCAGAATACACTTTGCCTGCTGAAATACGCTTACAATGATTTTCAGAAGTTAAACATTTCCAAGGCAACATGAAATCTTAGACAAAGCTATGGCAGTTGTACATCCCCAAGTAGATTTACAGTACTCAAGATAGCTGGTCATCACAAAAAAGAATGGGTGCATCGGGGAGCACAGAAAGACAGTGGCACACATTTAAGAGCTCTCCAAGCATCAGTTCCAGCAGCAGCAGCCCTGGCAGCAGGCTATTCACACAGTGCTGTTCAGCAGCTTGCCTATAGTGTTTATATTTGAAAATTCCTGATTGCAAGCAGCAGGCCTTGTTTGTTAGTGACAAGGTAAGCGTTAGCAAGAGCGGCATATTGCATCCTAGATATGTATATGCTTCCAGGAAAGGAGATTTTCTATTAAAAAAGTAATTTGTCTTCTAAATCTCCTTCTCCCTCACCTCCAACCTCATTCTCACCGTCATAGGATTCCCCAAAAGTCTTCCCAACAGGCCTCAGGGAGAGTTGTTTTGATATTTGTTGGATGTTTTTTACTTTCTGGCACTGTGGGAAACACTTTCCTCTCCCTGTGGATAATCTCCTGAGAAGACCTGGTGTGAAGAATATTTCTCATAGCAGCAGGAGCATGGCAAATTGTCCCAATCTGAGAGATAAATGACTATTTTGTTTTTCTTTCCCAAAACACTTGTTTATCTCAGAACCCTCTCTCCCTTTATAGTCAAGGCGCAGCTTTGACATCTTAAACACAAGCATTTGTAGGGTGAGTAACGTGACAAAATGAGATCTTCAGATGCTTAATTTAGTTGCAATATGGTTAAAGTGATCAGTTGCTTGAGCTTTCTCACAAGGCTCTTGTTCAGATGGAATTCTCCCAGAGGAACAGAAAGTACAATTAAAAGACATTTGCAACCTTAAACAGTTTTTTTTAGTTCTTCAGAGACATTTAATTAGAATTATGCTGCTCTCTGTAAGAGATTGGGAAGATGGAATTTTATTTCAGATCTTGTTGATACTATTTTTCAACTCATCCACTTGAGACCAAATTTCACAGTCAAAAAGGCCAATAGCTATAGATCAGGGCTGCCTATAAACCAGTCCTGTATCTCAACTGGAATCAGCAGACTTCATGACAGTTTTCTCTACTGTAGAATCCAGGCCAAAGTCATAAAGGAAGGAAATGCTCATCATCTTCCAAAGAAGAACAATGGCTCTGGGAATATCAAACCAGAACATGAATGTAGTAAGAGTAGCAAGTCTTCCTCTTGTCTGCAGTGTAGCTTTGCTCTGGTTATATTTATACAATCCACTGATCGCAGGACAAGGCTTAATGGGTTAATTAAGGACAAAATTGGCACACACTCCCATAATAGCATTTTGAATTCAAAGCCTTTGCAGAAATCAGCCAAGATAATACAGAGGATTTTAATATCTATTTCTTGACATTAATAAAGTATGCTTAGAGTAGTTCTGACCCAAATTTGCTAATGTGGGTTTGGATTCAGGACACTTCACTGAAGCTTACAGCATGACTTTTTCAAAGGTTTTAGACTTCCTAGACCTAGCCCATCCTGTGTTAGTTACTCCAGAAAATCAGAGCTTCTGCTTCTAAAGCCATCCACTGGTATTTAGAAGATAAGATTTGAAATTTGGGCACAATTCAAATTAGCTGAGATGGAGCAACGCACTCAGAGCTTCTTAACCTCTGTATTTTCAGGATTGCAATAATATGTAACAAATGGTAATGATTAAGATGGGAAATGAACATCAATTAATGGCATTGAGATGCATTCAAAAAAAGACTACATTTAAATAGGAAAAAGAGAAGGATCCATTAAGATAGAAGTTATTTCCCAGAGGAAATGGTGCAAATTCCATGGCTTGAGAAAGTAAAAACTGAGAATAGGTGAAGTTTAAGAAAAAGTACCACAGACACCATCCTTCATTGTTTTGAGGGTAGCTGAAGTGTATACATACAATTTTATAGAATTTTCTTTCTATGGCTATAGTACTTGTACATGAATATTAGATTTGTTTTACCAATATACTAGGCAACAGTTCATCTCATATTTTTCCCCTAAAAGAAGATGGACACTTTTTGCTGGACAGGTCACTGTTCACAGATGTTTTGGAGGAAAGAGAGGACTGAAAAATAGGCCAGCGAGAAACATTTCAACACTCATTCAGTTGAAAGATGAACAGAAAGCAGCATAGTAAGGCAGGAGGAAAAAGGCGCCTAGTTAATTGATCTTATTATTACATCAGAAGCCCAAAAAGAGATATGGCACCTTTTTTCAGGGGTAGTGAAACTGTGTTCTTCCTTCAACAGGAGTAAAATGCAACAGAAATCCCACTTTTTTTTTCCTAACAATATGTGTTGTTGGTGTGTGTAAGATACATCTGGCAGTTAAAGCCCCAAACAAACAAATATAATGGCAGTTTGTTTTCCTGTGTTGTAAACTAAGCAAGATAAACCTATAAGGAGAGGGTACATAATTTTGCTTTGAATTTGTGGAAGAAACTATGGAAATCTTGTTTGCATAAGATTTTATGTCCAGATAGCTAATACAAACTTGTTATCTTGGGAAAAGTACACACTATTTCTTCCTCTCCTTTTTCTGTCACTGAAGACAAAGCTTCAGCTTGACTTTGCCATCAGCTCTAACAGTTCTTGTAGATGTCACATTCAAGCCCTTGCTTTCACTTCACTTTTCTACCTTGCAGTTGTTCTTCAAACTCCTTGCTCAACCCTCTTCCTGCAACTCCGTGTGCTGGACTGGAAACATGGGGCACATCAGCCTCACAAGCTCCTGTCCTCTATATACATGCCAAGACTGCCTCAAAGCCATTTCCCACACAGCCTTCTGCTGTGCACCATGTCCAGGGAAAAACATGGCTAATACCATACTCATGGAGCCAGCAGGAAGGTTCCCGCTAGTGGAAAATTCTGTTTGTTGCAGTGGCTCTCTATTTTTAAGCAACCACACCAAGGAGGCTAGAGTGAAGGCTCGTATCAGGTGTGTGAGATTACTGTGCAAGAGATAGGGGGAAAACATGTGTAAAGCAAGAACTGACTCTTACACCAAACCTCATTTCTAGATTACAAACAAATCCTAACTCATTAGTCCTACAAATATGACATATGTTACAATTCCTTTACATTAAGCAAAATCCTCTACATGGTCATAGTCTAATTCTACTTTAAAGATAAAAAGCTTGCTTATATAAAAAGACTATAATCTAACTCCAGACTATCATGAAGAACTACTTTATGAATCTCTGTTTTGGAGGGAGAAATAAGGTCTTCTAAAGAAATATGTAGATGCCATTCTCTAATGACAAAGTCTTATATTATAAAAACACACCTAACAAGATTGCAATGTTGTGATCATATGTGTGAATCTAACATTTAGTGATTATACATCTACTGACTTATTAACTCTTCTGTGCATCCGTGTCTAGAAATATGGGGGAGGTTGCCTGTTTGCTTAAGATTTGGGCTTTACCGGAACAGTTTGCAGTTTTTTGACAAAAAAGGAAAAAACTTCCTCCAGTATTTGCATTCTTTCCATACAAATGCAATTCATAAAACAAGAAAGATTAGGAACAAGTT
>VZTI01005471.1:1449646-1477649 GCA_013397865.1 Struthidea cinerea | reverse complement strand
ATGCAAGTTTGAAAACCCCCCCCCCCCCCCCCCCAACAAAATCAACTAACCAACCAAAAAATCCCCAATATTTATATTCTGTAAGTGAAGTGTGAGGCTTCATTGCATCATTCGAAATGAAAAGGAATGGGCTGAATGTTCAAATTTCTATGTGATCTAGGCATGATATAAAGAGCTGAAAATTCAGTTACTTCCTTTCTCGTATTTAGACAGCATTATGCAAGCCACCTCTGTTGCTTGGCATCACAACACTCTTTCTTATGTTTTAGTGATCGGTAGTGATGCTGCGTATTTCCAAAGAAACCTTGGTATTAGAGCGGTCTATGGTGAGCAGCTCTGTTTATAACCTGTGCCAGAAAGAGCTGCGCAGTATAGGCTCCATGCCAGGCTTGTAAAGCTTTTCTTCCTTTTCTGTCCAGTAAACTATTTTTGACCTGCGATAAAAATATCACTGTGGTTTTGTTTTCCCAGTTCTGAACAGCTTCAGGAAAGGTAAGAGCA
This sequence comes from Struthidea cinerea, assembly GCA_013397865.1. Lineage (NCBI taxonomy): Eukaryota > Metazoa > Chordata > Aves > Passeriformes > Corcoracidae > Struthidea > Struthidea cinerea. The sequence goes on along the minus strand of VZTI01005471.1, from coordinate 1,477,148 downwards.
GAAGAAAAATGAATACTACTTTTTCCTGCTGGCCCTGCACAGATTGCTGCAGTTTATGTGGCTTAGAGTTTACTCAGAGGCCAGGAATAGGAGCCATTCTGAAATGTTCATTGGATAAAATCAGACAGCCTTGTGCAGAATATGTCCCCATGCCACAGGGTAAGGAGAAACATCAACCTTCCTGTAAAAATCTCTCTTGCCTTTTTTTATACACCTTTACTGGCATTTAAAGTTCTCGGGACCACCAAAATTAAGCAAAGCAAACTCCAGTGTTTTGCAGCCACTTTTGCCTCCTCCTCTGTCTCAGTCAGCTGTGGAAAAGGCCCATATGCTCTTTGCTCTATGGAAGATAGAGGACTCCCCTAGCAGCATGCAGACCAGCAATTGGCTGGAGCCACAGGCAGCTGTGTGGATGGCTTGTGTCCAGTCTGTCCAAAGTGGCTGGCTTGTTCTCTGGGAAGTCATTTCCTCTGGATCCATTTTTAATTTTAGGGAACCGACACACAAGCCCTCTATTTAAAAGTTACACTCCAAGAAGTGTTGGTTGTCTCACTGTCACACCGTCAGATGCAAGCTCTATTTCCCACAGATTTATCTTCTTCCTTCTCCATCTTCTTCCCATTAGAGTTACCTTGTTTTGTGAGTGTTAGTGGAAAATGCTGTCTACAACAAAGTCGCTAAGTCTTCGGAATCAAATTCTTAGTTAAAAAAAAAAAAGAAGTAGGGAGTACATTTCATTGTCAAGTTGCTCTATAAAATTAAGGCACCCTGTTACTAGAAGCTGCTGCTGCTAATAATAATAAAGTCTTCAGGCTTCCTTTCTCTTCAGTTAACTCAGTCTTTAGGCAGGACTTGAATTTTCCTTATGCTACTCTCTACCCTTTCAAAACTTACAGGCAATGGCCTAATACCGTTCTTTCCTCGGCTCCGTGGGGTCCCGCATGCTCCCACAGAAGCCTGGGCAAGTTCAGTATTAAGTCAGTAGCAAAGAGTCAGGAAGGGTATTTGCTTGCATTTCGTCTGGAGACTTTATAGCATCTTCACTGTTGGGGTTTGCAGGGGCAAATACCAGGATCATGGATAACTTTCGGTTTTTCCCGAGGCCGGGGAAAAGGCAGGATCAGGGAACGGGGACCAATGGGAGAGCCCCGGGGGAGTGGCAAGGGGCCAAAGCCAGCAGCCAACCGGGGAATTCAAACTGGGACAGATAAATTTAGCAGAACCATGCACCCTAGGAAAAGCCTTAACATAAAGGTGTGTTCACCGGCTGCCACAGTGGCCCATAGCTGGCCTGCAGAGACACTAAAATACAGCCTCCTTCTTCCAAAACTTCATCGGTTTGTGACAATTTTACAAGAACAGCAGTATACATACAGCTTCATCTATGAAAAAATGAACACGACAGCAAACCACAAGCACAATTACTAAATAACACATGGAGTTTATAAAATGGGGGAGAAAAATGGAATCAATGGGTATTGTGTGCATATATGTTTGTGCATCGCTGTGAGGTAGGGATGGAAAGGGATGCTGAGAGCTAAGCCCTAGTACCTGTGGCTATTTTCCATTAAAGCTGTTACCTATTCATGCCAGAACCGAGAAAAAAAATATATTAAAAAAATCCCCAAAAATCAGAGGCTCTTGCATTCGATTTATACATTGAATTGTGCCTAGGGCAATGGTACTGTATGTAAGTTTATAGGCAGAGTGGACTATTTTTTCCTATTTATGCACTGTTCCCTTTTCATACCAAAGTCATCCACATAAATCAAATAAAACTTTTCTAATAATAAAAGAGAAGGAAAACTTATATCATTATTCTTAGTGCAACATCTTGGAAATTGACTTTATTATACATACTCATTAGGTGATATTTAGGAGAATATACAGAACTAGAAATCCTGATAAAAACCTTGTCAACATTGACAGGTTTGATTTATATGGCTCTTTCCATAACAATTATATGATTTTTAAATTAAACTACATTTCCCCACCAAGTTGACTGCAATCCTTTTTAGTCTTCTTCCATATAATTTTTCTCCAAAGTGTCTGTCTTTGTAATGTGTCGATCATTAGAATAATGCATATTTGATGAAAACTTGCAATAAATAACATTTTGGACACTGTTTCCAGTCACTGATTGATGTGCATATTATTTTGTCTGCTGTATTTAACTGACATGTCTCAATTTTTTCGATATCCAAAGGGCACGTACAGTGTAGTAATGGAGAATTTGGATGACCTATTTTCAGTTTCTTTTATGGAAAGAAAAGATTCAGTAAGTTGTAATTCTATAGAAGGGAAAACAGTGCCATTCACCTGAAAATCAAGGTTTACCAATTTTCACTCACTCCCATGCTGTCCAGAAAATACAGTATGTCAAACAAGAATTTGTCTGTTTTTAAAAACATGAGCACAAGTGCTATTTATGAGAACACTTAAGAGAAATTGAAAAGAGTATCACTTTGTTTGCAATGGTAGATGCATAATCGCACATAAAAACTTTCACATTTATTGGTCACCAAGAGGTTTCTCTCTATCCCAGAACCGTCAGAAACCTCACCAGCAGAATCAGCTTTGTTTGTAAAGTGCCAGATTAAAGTTAAATATACAGGGTAGTTGATATTATAACTTTATAGCTTCCACTGTACCATTGAGATGAGTTTAACTATGTTTCCTCCTTAGTCAGTGTGCATGTGGGTCTGGGTCTGAGGATGGTGGACAAGTTGCCCCCCAATATCACCTTGTATGAGCTCAGAGTGCAAGTTCTGTAGTCAAAGATGAGGAGAGCCTCTTTTGCCCATCTTCCTGTGAAAGCCACCTTCTGCAACTTTGATTTTCTCTGAGCTAGTGCTTATAAGAGGATATGCCTTGAAAAATGGCTGGTATCTGTGTGAAATGGGCTCCTCTCTTAAGACACAGAAAGATTATGGGTAGAGCTCTTGTGTTTTATGAAAGAAAGGTGCAAAGAGAGGGGAAAAGAAGAATTGGAGGATGAGGAAGGTATTTCTTTGACTTCTACAGTTCTACATACTTTGCATCCACTGTCAAGAGTGGCATCAAGCATATGACTGCTTGCAGTCTCTTCCTAATCCAGTTAATGTCAAAATGGTGACTCTATTTAGGACAGAAACTTTTGTAATTTGGGTTATTATGCATAGAGTAAAAGGGATTAATGCAGAAAAACCTGTCTGGTTTATCCTTCTACCTGCTATCTAGATAAGCTATTGTACCTGACTAATGTTGGAGATCTTTCCCAAATAACTCTTATAGCAAAAATTTAATTGTAAGCTGCATATTGACTCTTTTTTTTTCCTTATCTATCTAAAAGTTTGCACCTGATCATTTTTATGTAGGGCTTTTGATGCAAGTAAATCAGAACCAACACACTTTTGAGAACATGCATTAAATGACCCAGCTGAACACTGAACATATCAGGTCTTTTTCTGCTAAAGCCTCTCTCACTCAACAGGATGAAGAGTGTCTGGATTAAAAGCATGACTAAGTTACATTTATTTTGTTATACCAAGAACCTACTTTGTAGCACTAACATCAAAGACTTAATGGACATGCTCCATTTTATTTGAGCTTGTATATTAGAAAATCTGATACTTCTGGATATTACATTATCTTTGCAACTTGCAAATGAACAGTAGTATACTCCTTAAAAAAAGTTTGCATCCCTAAAAATTTCCATCTGCCCAGGCACTCTGCAAGTATGAATCACAGCACCTGTTTAGGAATAGAACACAGGAGAAAGCAAGGGCTCAGGAATGCTTTGTTTGAAAGTGAAAGAGAAAAATGGTGTGTGTTTTGTCATTAAAAAGAGGTAAATTTTTCTGTTTTGGAATAAAAAGCTTCTGTGATCTGAAGTTTGTGCTACAGGTGCTCAGGCAAGTCTCAGGCCTGATCCTACAACTGAAGGACTACAGAATGAACACGTAATCCTTATACTGTTGAAGCAACAGCATAAGGATCCTCACTAAGTGACCCCGGTAGAAAGATTATTTCAGTTGTTTTATTTTGATGTTGTGGGATTTTCTGTGTAGGCTTTTTCCCCTCTCTTCCCCACAAATGAATGTTAAGAGTAGAGGGTAAAAAAGTTAATGCCCAGCATGAGAATGGAGCTACAGATCAAGCGACAGGACAAGGAGGAATGGCTTCAAATTGAAGAAGAGTAGGTTTACATTAGATATTAGGAAAAAGATTCTTTACTGTTAGGGTGGTGAGGCACTGGAACAGGTTACCCAGAGAAGCTGTGGAGGCCCCACCCCTGAAAGTGTTCGAGGTCATCTTTTATGGGTCTAGTGGAAGGTGTCCCTGGCCACGGCAAGGACATTAGAACTAGATGATTTTTAAGGTCCCTTCCAACCCAAACCATTCTACGATTCTATGACTCTGTGATCAATACATTAGCAGGATCTCACAGACTTACCGAATGAAAAATAAGAGATGATTTGTCTAGGACTCCCCTGCAAGAAATACTTAAGAAGGCAGGCGGGTCATCTTCATGTCATTGTAACACAATGTATTAACAACATTCTCCTAGCCTCTATACCCTTAAATCAATTTTAATAGGCCACTGATTGATGACTATCTGGGAAGTTTCCAGCTTGTTGCCTATGTTAACCAAGGCACTGTTAAAAAAAAGAAAAAAGAAATCTTTTTTATTTTTGTTTATTTATTTTCAGTGCACACAAAAGTGGAGTAAGTCCCTAGTCCCAGGCCAGGAAACAGAGTTGCTGATGTGTATTTATGGGATATTTTGTAGAAGTTATGGCGATTGTTATATTTTCAATGTATGTACCTATCCAAAGGGTTGAACCGTTGGGGGGAAAATACTACAAGAAAGACTAATTTTGAACGAATTCTCTCACTGCCTCCAGTTACAAAGGTCTTAAAGTGAACCATAACCTTCTAGTCTTGCCATAATGGAACATCACACCACAGGCCATTTTGAGCCACAAAATCTCATTTAAAGCTCTGATAATCTAGGGTGTGCCTACAGAGGAGGGATTTGTTAACTCATGTTACGATAACCATTACTCAGAAGAGTTTTATTTCTAGTGTGGAGAGATTTTATAGAAGATGGGAAAGATAGGTACATATACACTTGTGTGAAGAAAAATGAAAAATTAAGTTAGCTAAGACTTCCACTGACTAATGAACATCATAAAGAAACAGATTAATATCCCCTAAGTGTTCTGATAATGGGAAGGTTTGTTTCTTGATTACTGCACCAGAGCATCTACGTTACACAACTGAAAAAAAAGTGCTCAGCCTCTGACTTCAGAAATTCCACAGAAGTAATAACCATTCATGCCAGGTATTAATTCCTTGAGCCCACCAGCAGATTATGATTAAATATTTCTTCCAAGCTGTTTTTCCAGTGCCTAATCATCTGAACAGGGATGAAAAAGAAAGCAAAAAGACTTCCAGATAGGGACCTTCCACATTGTCCTGAAGGTACATTTTACATGACCTTGCCTCTATCCTGCAAAGCTCAAGTCAAAGCATCAAGTCTAAAACCCTCAAGCAGAACCTATTCAATGAAACACTGCGTTTCTTTTATACAAAAGAAATTAAGTTCACTGATCACAGCCCGCAAGGATATATGAAAGGAAAATCCTGCTTAAGTAATGTAATTTCCTTTTATGACAAGGTCACCCGTTTAGTTGACCAAGGGAAACCAGAAGATGTGTTGGCATTTTTTTATTATTTGAGCAAAGCTTTTGATACTCTTAGCATATCCTTCTGGACAAAATGTGCAGCACACAGCTGGATAAATACATCATGCCATGGGTGAGCAACTGGCTCACGGGTCAGGCTCAAAGGGAGTTAGGCTAGTGGCCAGTCACCTGTGGGGATTCCCAAGGATCAGTTTTAGGACCAGTGCTCCTAACTGTTTTTGCTACAAATGATCTCTACACAAGAATTGAATGAACATTAAGTATTTTGCTGGAGATACTAAACTAAGAGGAGCTGTGGATTCTCTTGAGAGAGATCTGAATAAACTGGCAAGCTCATCAATCAACAACTGTACAGAAATTGAGCAAGTTCTGGGTTCTCCACGTGGGATAGGATAATCTTGGTTATGTATACAAATTGAGGAAAAAGAGGCTGGAAAACAGCCCTGCAGAAAGGGATCTGAGGGTTCCATGGCAAACTGAATATGAGTGAAGAGTGGGCCCTTGTAGCCAAAAGGGCCAACCACATACTGGAGTGCCTCAGGCACCACACTGCCAGCTGGTCAAGGGACGTGACTGATCTGCTCTATTCTGTGTTGGTGCAGCCCCACCTCCGTACTGTGTGCAGTTTTGGATGCTGCAGTATAAGGACATCACACTACTAGAGGATGTGCAAGACGGTGAAAGCTCTCAAGAGCAAGACTTATGAGGAATGTCTGAGGTCACTTGGCTTGTTCATCTTGGAGAAGAGAAGGCTGAGGGGTGACCTCATCACAGGCTACAGCTTCCTTGATGGGGGCAGTGGAGAGGGAGGTGCTGCTCTCCTCTCTCTGATGACCCGTGATGGGGCCCGAGGAAATGTAATGAAGCTGTGTCAAGGAAAGTTCAGACTGGACATGAGGAAGAGATTCTTCACAGAGAAGGTGGTTGGTCACTGGAGCAAGCTCCCCAGGGAAGTGGACGTGGCACCAAGCCTGTCAGAGCTGAAGAAGTATCTGGATGATGCTCTTAGTCATATGGTTTCATTTCAGGTAGTCCTATGAGGAGCAGGGAGATGGACTCAATGAGCTTTATGGGTACTTTCCAACTCCAGACATTCTATGATTCTGTTGATAAGAATCACAGAATCAATTAGGTTGGGAAAGGCCTCTGAGATTATTGAGTCCAACCTATGCCCAAACACCACCTTGTCACCTAGACCATGGCACTGAGTGCTACGTCCAGTCTTTCCTTAAGCACCTGCAGGGACGGTGACTCCACCAGCTCTCTGGGCAGCCCATTCCAATGCTCAATGACTCTTTCTGCTAAGAAATTCTTCCTAATATCCAAGCTAAACCTTCCCTGGTGCAGCTTGAGACTATGTCCTCTCGTCCTATTGCTAGCTGGCTGGGAGAAGAAGCTGACCCTCATCTGGCTGCAACCTCCTTTCAGGTAGTTGTAGAGAATGATAAGGTCTCCCCTGAGGCTTGTTTCCCCCAGGCTAAATGCCCTCAGCTCCCTCAGCTGCTCCTTATAGGGCTTGTGTTCCAGAACCTTCACCAGCTCTGTTGCCCTTCTCTGGACATGCTCCAGCACCTCAATGTCCTTCTCATAATGAGGGGCCCAGAACTGGACACAGAAATTGAGGTGTGTCCTCACCAGTGCCGAATACAGGGGAAGAATCTCTTCCCTAGTCCAGCTGAACACACTGTTTCTGATAAGACAGAACAAGCAAGGTATTTTATCTTGAATAACAGAGTTACCTGGGGGAGATATGACAAAAAGAAGGGTTGGAGAGAGGTTGGCAACAGAGATGGTTTCCCAGCAAAATCCAGATGGCCTTCTTGCTCTAAAGGGCTTGCTCTTCCTTGCACTCCAAGTAGGTGCTTCGATTAACTTGCTATTGGTGTAGCTGGGGGCAAGGATAAGGAGATGCAAGCAACTTTCCTCCTCTCTCTGTGAGGAGCTTAAGGAAACATTTTTGAAAATCCTGAAAGAGTTTCTCAGGACAGAGGCACTGCTTCCAGCATAGTCTACAGCTCAATTCAACATTTGTTATTTAATCTCACTGGAACCAAGGCTCAAGGAAATAAAGCAGGCCTTTTACTTCACAGGCAAAGAAAATTTAGAAGTAACTGGGCTATTGGAATTGCTGTTTGTTAGGATTTTATTTTGGACTAGTTTGAGTTTGTTTTTACATCTTAAATTTGTCTAATGCATTCAAGAGTTATGTGAAAAATGAATTTTTTTCAGGATAAATATATTTCCTCTGGGAAATTCAGAAGACCTGATACTTAACTTTCCAATGGAAATTTTATAATGATGGATTTTTGCTCAGAATTATATAAAAGAAGGAAGAATACTTTTTCTGTACATTTCAACATGTATTAGAAATGCTGCAGTGGTTATTTAAAGAAGACAAAGGAGTGGATGAAGAACAACTGTCAGAACTACAGTAAAAGTAACTACCAGATAGAAATATTCAATCAGAAATGACGGAGATCTTGGATTACATTTAATGAATTGCATTCAGGAAGCATGTCAGCCATGGATCTGTTCCAAGCATTAAGCACCAGTATCTTCTTTTTTTTTTTTAGGAGATGGGCACCTTACTACAGATGATCTTTTGACTTAGACTTACATGAGTTCTCTTGCTTTAGTCCTTAGGGAACAGTCAAGACTTTAGTAAATATGACTTTTGCAGGCTAAGAATTGCATACATAGTCAGACAGCCAAAGACTCAAAAAAACTTAAGACAAATTTATTAGTCTTATTCAATAGCATCTCCTTCAGCAGAAAATGCCAAATCTGTTTCTGAGAGTACTTAAGACATCATACATTTGTCATAGTTCTCCTCCATTTTCTCTTTATTGAATCATTTTCAGCTTCCCCTTCTAGATGAAAACAAGCAACAAAATTTTAACACAGCTTTCAGTTCATGGGTTGTGTACTACTTTGTGTTTTCGAGTTCCCCCCCGCAGAACAATGAACCATAAAACAAAGTAATACCTTTCCTTCTCCCTCAAGTTACTTCGTATCCTGCTGTTTCAACTAGACGTGAAATAAAATATGCAAACAAGAAAATGAAGACAGAAGGAGGAAGCACAAGACTTAACACAAGAGCTCCTTGAGCAATTTAACATTACGAAATGTCCAAGCTTTCATACACCATACATCAGAGTTCTCCATTGCATATCCTACTACATGCTCTCACATAGGAAATTAGAAGGCATTGACTTTTTAGGAATGAAAACTGGTCTCTTATCCCATGAAACAGACGTACTCAGCAATGTTAATACTCAGAAGAAAAATAGTTGGAAGCAGACAAAATATAGTCCACGTATCAAAATTTCTTCTGAGGAGTGCAAAAATCACTAGATAAATAACATTTCAATGCCATTAGAACAGTCATTTTAAAACGTGTGTGTGGCATGTACGTACAAAAGATTACATAATCTTCTCAATGTTGTGTAGTAGCTGATCTAAATAAAAATCTGTGTAAAAATAAGTACACATCTATTAATAAAGTGCCAGCAGCAAAGGACTCGGAGAAGAGACAGTTCTTCAAAGACACCCAGGTCCCATGTAAGGTCAGTGCTGGCTAAAGCTGCCCGAGTGAAAGTCAGTGGCAGCAAAGTCCGCTTCTCCTAGTGAGTCCTCCAGTTACTCCAAATCCATACAATTTCTTTGGCTGGCTGTTTTAAACTAAAATCATTATCATTAAATGACTTTGTTACTTCTGGGGTTTTCATAGGTGCAAGAACTAGAGGGAGGAAGAAAAGCATTTCTTCTCAAGTTTTCAGTTCTGTCAACATGTACTTCGTAAACTTACACCGCTGGGAAATTTTGGTTAGGTTTTATCCCAGCACGTATTTTCTCCACCTGTTTTGGATTGTTTGTCTATGTCAGGTATCAAATAAAAACATTTTCATATTAAGGCTGACCATGCAAACCTGCATTGCTCAGTTACAAAACGGGCAGCTTCCTACAGCCCATCGAAGTCTAGCAATCTGACTCAAGTGGTAGAAAAAAAGCGTCAAAAGCCTCACTTGAGCACACTTCAGTGTAACACACACTTATATAGTGAGAAGAGACAGGATGAGAGAACAATGTGCCCAGCTCTGTGAAGTTCTTTGCTGACACCTGTGTTTTTCAGTGACCAGAGATCTTAATGATAAAGGACGATTTCCTTTAGGACTTTCAGTTTCCCACTGGCTGTTCAAAGCCTGGGTTGATGATACCCACACCATGCATTTTCTGTCCAACAGGTACAGACCTCAAATTGGAGATTTGGGCTAGCGCAGTCCCTTCAGAACAGCAATGTTTCTGACTGACATGTTGGCAGAATCCAGCCAGAAAGATCTGAAAGGGAGATGTAATTCTCCACCTGTCAAAAACTCAAGCTGATGTGACATCTGTGGGTGGATCTGATTTTCTACCTTGAAATCAGTGCATTAAGAGCATTTCAGAAGCTCAGAAAGAGGAAAGGTTTAAGGATCAGACACACTGGTACCTTGGGAATGGTACTCACACCCTTTAAGCCCCAATTAGGTCTGTGTACTACTAGTCTGAAAAAAGCTTTATGCATTTTGACTTCACTCAAAACATCAGTTTTGGCTAAACCCACAGCTGAACCTGCTCCTGCCCAGATGACACTTGCCTTTTGCACATTCCTCCAGTGATGCATTTGCACGTTCTGCCATCTCACAGTGCTATGCAAGCTTGTAGTACCTTTGCTATCGCTTGCCTATGATAAAGTCACCTCCAAAGATTAACAGGGTTCCATTCTTCAGCCCTGTCATTTCAGCACCTTTTTTAAAGGTCATTCACAAGTAAAAATGAGGCAGCTGGAAAACAGTTAAGCGTCTCTGACAGAATGACTTTTATATCATGGAATACAGAGGGCCTCAGCTCCCGTGTCCATCACTGCCATAAAACATTTGGTAATTTACTGATAATCAAAATTGGTGTAATAATTCTGCATGCAAATTAAATAGAAAACAGAAGTCTTTTAGGAGGATAACATCCTTTATTACAATGCTGTGTACGCCTGAGACAAAGTTGACAAGTTTCATGGCCATTTTGACCAGAGTCATGGTTAAAATATTACATTTTATGGTTTGTTGCAGATTAATAAGAAAATACTTTAAAGTACTGTTTGATATTAAAGAAATTAGAAGAGATTTAATGGTCCTTATTTAGTCGAGTTAAGCAAAAGAAAAAAGCCCTTGAACAACTACAAACATCAGCTTGTGGTCTGTGCCTCATTAATTCCTTTCACACAGCTAGAAAGTGGGTGAAGCAAAGAGAGCAAAGAGAGCATCCAGAAACAAGTGCTTATGTGTGAAGATTGATTTTTTTCTTTCTTGTTTTGTTCTTAAGAACAAAATGTGACTAGAATCCACAGAACCAGAATCCCCAAAATTTGAATTAACCCAACCTAGGTTTTATTCTGAAAAAGTAAAAAATCCTGCCACCTGAAGTGAAATGCAGGGATGCAATGCAAAGTGTGCAGAAAGCAGACAAGCCCCAATTCATTGTGGTAAGTGTTAGCACTTTTTCCATCTTCGGAAGATCACGTTGGTGCCATTCAAAAGGAAACAGCAGAAAATTGTTGAGGCGAGATATAAATTTTGCCTCCCTCAATACTCAAGTGTCATTTACAACTATAAACTTGACAGTGCAGCATTCCTATCTGTCAGCTGAAAGAGTTATGCCAAGTCACAGCTTCAGGGTTTAGCTTCGCCTACCAACGATCCAGTGAAAATTAACGTGTCTCTTTTCCAGAAGGGCTAGCAAAATATCCTCCACATGGAGATTTCCATCTCAAAGGCCACAGGATTTCTGAAGGCAGCAACTTCACTTTGACTGCATGAACCGGCCATCAAATTTGTGATTGCCTTCACAGCTATAAAATTTAAGATTTCCTGAAATTTGGCAGCTCTGTTTGGAGACATGGAAAGCAGAGCATTGAGCCATATCCTTTGAGTCCCATTGTACCTGTGAGAATGATATAGGATGGGTTGTTCACAAGTCCTAAATATGCATAGAAACACTCTTGTATCCTTCTCTACAGCTTCTGAAAATACAACATCCCAAAAATAACATGAATTTACATCTTTCAACAGCCTTATGTATTATGAAAATCTCTATGTTTCTGGCTAAATGAAGGCAGGAGATTCAGGTCATCGAAATCTATGCCTTATCCTTCCCAGTTTTGCCATACCATGCTAGGTTCTACCTTAAGCATCTATTTTAAAGATGCTGCTTTTGATTCAGCACCAAAGAAATGCTTGATGGCACCCCAATTCTTCCATCACTAGAAAATATTGATTTACTGCAGAAGGAGGAAGATGAAGAAGAAATTCCCCTTGAACTGGACTTCCAAGAAGGAGTAACCCACCACAGAAGGTACCATGAGGATCTCAGAAAGGTTCCTCACTCTGTAGGTGTATTTTTACAGCAAAGGTGTTGAGGCGAAACAACCAGCTTGATATCCTTGCTGGATTCCAAGGGCCTGAACCTGATCTGCCCTCCACAAACTTACTGCCTGCTTCAGCAGCAGCAGCTCAACTGCTTATGTAGAAATTTGTAGAGAGAAGTGCAGCAGTTAAGCAGTTCCACATCCATCTGAGTCGCAAGGCAGTGACCACAGATGGGTTTATACGTACCAAATGGTTAGCACAACGCACACACTAACAGCTATTCTAGCACATGCACTTCCCCGTGTCCACCACCCCTATTTTACAGGCTTTAGGGTTTTAGGAATTCTGGTCACAGGCACTAGTTTTACTGTAACAATTTAAAATTCTAACCAATTATTTGCATGTATGAGTTGCCACTACAATATGGAAGTGATTAATACGAAGATTTCGCACCTGGATATCGTGGTGTACATCCTTCATAAGGTGCTTTCATCCTGCCTACGCACTCTGGCTAAGATTGAATCTAGCAGGACACACTATAATTAAACAAATCTATCATTTTTGCAGTTATATTCTTAACCTAGATTGAATCACTGTGAAACAGTTTCTTATTATGTTCATCACTGGTTTGAAGTACAGCCAGGTCAACTCCCTGTTGCTGTGCATTTCCCCATAATAGATTTTTTTTTTTTTCCCAGAGAAGAGAGAAATGTTAAAATACAGTACTTGAATAGACCTCTTAGTCTGAGTGAACACAAGGAAGGTGCTGGATGGAGGGAAGCAAAGGACAGGATGAAAATAATGAACAAAAGCATGTAACAAGTAACAGTCATAAATACATATTATTTGTTATATACTGATTTAAGCCGCCCTAAAGAAGCACTTCCAGTCCCGAAATTCACTTCTTAGGTACAGCACTACTAGCAAATGCAATAATTCAAGTGTCACAAAATGGACATGCAAAGGATTGAAGGCATCAGCAGTCATAAATCCAACTATACTAATGCACAAGAAAGAATATCTTCCCTGCACACACTGTTTGCTCACTCCAGACAGGAATGTGACACCTGCTCTGTTACAAAGCTCTGTACCTGTCCCTGTATTTCAAGGCAAATGCTGCAGGTCAGCCAGTGAGCTGTTAAAGTACTATAAATCTTCAGATGAGTTCATAATAATTTATCTCCTCTCTTCATATAGAGGATGGTTCAGAAATTACTAAGATTAAAGGCTAAGGTTTCAAAAGCTATCCCTTTCTATTTTTAAAAATACAAAAAAAGGGCAAAACACCCATCCCACAATCTGATGAACCAAATTGATACACTAAAAACTGAAATTCTCTCTTCAGAGTCTGAATGCTCAGGGCTTTTGGAAGATTTAGCCCACTTATGAGACTCAGGCTGGGTGTTTTGAGGCAGCTAATGTCACTAGTGATTTTCGAATATTTCTACCAAGATGCTACAGTCAGCATGGCTGTGTCACAGACTGCTGAGTCTGGTGGAGTTGGAGCACCACCTGAAGTCATAGTTGTTCTTGAACTGCCCATTACAACTTGTTCTCAGGACCTCCAATGCCAAGACACTGCTTCCAAGAAACCCTGCTACCCAAAAGCCACCTGCGTGCTACCCTTGCTCCCTCCTCAGTCCTACAATGACTGTGCAGAAAGGCTTTCCACCTTCAAATCATAGAATGGTTTGTACTGGAAGGGGCCTTTGAAGGTCATCTAGCCCAACCTCCTGCAGTGAGCAGAGACATCTTCAACTAGATCAGGTTGCTCAGAGCCCTGTCCAACCCTATCTGGAATGTTTTGAGGGATGAGACATCCATAGCCTCTCTGGACAACCTGTCACAGTGTCTCACCACCTTTTCTTTCATCGTAAGAAAATCTTCCTTCTATCCAGTCTGAATCTACCCTCTTTTAGTTTAAAACCATTACCCCTTGTCCTATTGCAACAGGCCCCACAAAATGTCTGTTCCCATCTATCATATAAGCCCTCTTTAAGTACTGATCAGATGCAATAAGGTCTCGCCAGAGCCTTGTCCAGGATAAACAACCCCGACTTTCTCAGCCTGTCCTTAACAGGAAAGGTGTTCCTTCCCCTGATAATTTCTGGCCCACCCCTGGATCCAGTCCTGCAGGTGTATGTCTTTCCTGTGCTGCAGACTCCAGAGCTGGATGCAGTCAGTACTCCAGGTGGGGTCTCACCAGAGTGGAGCAGGGGGGCTGAATCCCCTCCCTCTCCCTGATGGCTGCCTTTGATGCAGCCCAGGACACAAATGGCTTTCTGGGCTGTGAGCACACATTGCCAGCTCGTGTCCAGCCTCTCATCCACCAGCACCTCCAAGTCCTTCTCAGCAAGGCATGATGAACTTGATCTGTTCATCCCCAGCTTGTATTGATACTAGGGTTTGCCTCAGCCCAGGTGCAGCACCTTGCACTTGGCCAGGTTGAACCTTACAAGGTTCACATGTGTCCACTTCTTGAGCTTGTCCAGGTCCCTCTGGATGGCATCCCATACCTCAGGCATGTCAACTATACCACTCAGCTTAGTGTCGTCTGCAAATTTGCTGAGGGTGCACTTGATCCCACTCATGTCATTGATGAAGATATTAAACAGTACTGGCCCAAATAAAGACCCGTGAGGGGCATCAGTCATCAGTGATCTCTATCTGGACATTGAGCCACTGACCACTACTGTCTGCATGAAAGCACCTAACCAATTCCTCATCTACCAAACAGTCCACCCATCAAAATCATTCAGCCTCAGACACAACCATCTGCACGCAGACTCTGCACCATTTTTTTTGCTGCTCCTAAATTGGAGGATTTTGAAAGGATTAGACAGCCCTGGGTGCCAGTCTCACAGTCATCGGAAAAATGAAGATGCTACTACCAAGATATTGGAAATGCTCTATGAATGCCTTTATAAACATAACATTTTGAGGTGGAAATAAATGCCCTGGTAACTTCAAGAGAGGCAACACCACCCTTGCACAAATATTATGGCACCACCTTATTTAGCTTATATAAATTATAATTTGATTGAATCAAATGTTCAAGTCATTAAAAAGAAAAAGGAAAAAAAGGAGAGTTTCCACATGTCACTTAACCAGCTTTTTCTCCAGTTCATTTTCCCAAAAGGCCAAGCAGAACAGGCTATCAGTTTCAGCTTCAGCTCTCTCTGTCAGGCTTTAGTAGCTCACTGAGACTGTTCTATGTGCAGCACTTCGTTAGGAGCTGCAGGGAACTTTACATGGAGCAAGTTTAATGTATCCATGTGCTGCGGCTATCAAAAATACCTCTACCTATCCCTCATTCATAAGGAAATACCAGAGGATTTGTTAGATGAACCACTAGCACAAAGAACGTCCCACACTTATCAGGCACATGCTAAGATGTCTTTCAAACAAGAGTATTAGGGGGTCTTTCACCACAGACCCAGTCCAGCTGCTGAAATGTAGCATGAATCCATGAAGCTGATACAGAGTTAGTGTTACATGCATCCTGTTCTGAGAAAAGTGTTCTTTCTGCGCTCTCATCTGTTCTTCAAGACAGAGAGGAGATGAGAGGGTAGTCTTAGCAGTCTGAGTCCTTTCCACCTGCCCTTTTTCTCCTTTACAAGGTCTTCCACACATACTTTTAGTTAAATGACAGGACACATTACTCATTAAAAATCTCCAGACTGCTACCTCATTGAGCAGAAAACATACCCATGTAAGAAAGAGATGATCAGTTATGAAAAAAAAAAAGCAAAAGGCAAATCCACTTGAACCACTTACCACAAACATGAAGAATCCCAGACTGCTCGGTTTTGCTGCTTTCCTCAAAGGTGCTACAACTTCTTGACACTCACAGTAGGTCTACAACACCTCTCAGTCAGTCCTTAGCACTTCCTGCATCAGGAATGGTGCAGCATGGAAGCAGGTGAGTAGTTCAGCTGTGATTATAAACAGCTGCCCATAGAAGAGAAGCATGGCAAAACACCGGCTCTCTGGAGTTAAGGGCACAACCATAACACTTCAGTGTGTGGTTGACACTGATAAACATAAGTCTACCTGTTTTCGGGATAAGGAGATGAATATGGCATCCCTCTTATGTGCAGAAAACAAGGGCTGACTCAAATATAGTACACCTGCCCTCTTCCATAGTGTCAAGAGGCAAGACATTAAAGTTGTGCCGTGCTTCTTGAGGGTCTTACAGTGAACAGGTAGGACAACTCAAGCGTGGCAGAAGGGTCAAACAATACTAGCATTATGAATCCAAAATTAGGTATTTGAGCTACCAGGGTAATACATTTCTGCCTTAGATCCTGGTCTTGTAAATAATTGTGCTGGTACTTGGCTTTAAGCACAGGTGATGTGCCACTGCTTTCAATGGACCTATTCATGTGTTTAAAGGCCTGGAGCTTTAGAGCGCTGATTCCTTGGGTCTGGGATTAGCTAAAATTTATAGCACCAGTAATTCTCAAGAAAGGCACAATCACTTGTCTGGTCTTATTTATACCAACATTTCCTCCAGGTGGAGGGAGTCCCTTTAGAACAGAAATTACCTCCACTGAAAAGCCGAATGATCTTTTGCTAATACTGTGGTAGCCTGCAACCAAAATATGTCTCTTAAAATGACAAAAGATCGGGACCACTGACATAAACTTGGATTAACATGAAAGAATATTAGCTTGGTTTCATTTCCCCACTCCTCCCCACAATGCTCCATTATGACTAATCATTTAAAAGAATGGTTAACATTCCAAAATGCTAACAGAAAAAACCATACAACAAATAAAATTCAGAGACATTATTTTACAACATGGTAAGAAGGACTCCAGTGACAAGACTACTTCAGTAGTTTTATGCTTTATAATGTTACCTACATCTGCACTGACAGCTGTTGTTGGGGACCTGGGAAGTAAGAGGACACAATCGGTCTATTTTTGCCTTTATACTTCACTTTATTGAGTTTAAAATTCACAGAAAATTCTTCCACCTATTTGTTTTACTTGAAAATGAACAAGGGCTTTTTGATGCAAGCTCCGATTTTTTGGGAACAGTCTCAAATTCAATGATGGCAAACACAGAGTTCTACACCTGTGGAATAATAACTCCATTCACCAGGACAGGCCAGGGGCTGAACTGCTGGAAAGCAGCTCTGTGGAGAAGGACCTGGGGGTCCTGCTGGACAAGAAGCTGTCCATGAACCAGCAGTGCATCCTTGTGGCTGGGAAGGCCAAAGGTATCCTGGGGTGCATTAGGAAGAGCATTGCCAGCAGGTCGAGGGAGGTGATCCTGCCTCTCTACTCAGTCCCAGTAAGGCATCACCTGGAATGCTGTGTCCAATTCTGGGCTCCTCAGTACAAGAGAGACAGGGAGCTCTTGGAGCGGATCCAGCAAAGGCCTGTGAAGATGATTTAGGTACTGAAGCATCTCACTAACAAGGGAAGGCTGAGGGGGCTCGGCCTGTTCAGCCTTGAGAAGAGATGATTGAGAGGACACCTCATCAATGTCTGCAAATATCTGAAGGGAGGGTGTCAAGAGGATGGATCCAGGCTCTTCTCCATGCTGCCAAGCAATAGGACAAGAGGCAGTGGTCAGAAACTGATCCACAGGAAGTGCCACCTGAATGTGAGGAAGAACTTCACTGTGCGGGTGATCAAGCACTGAACAGATTGCCCAGGGAGGCTGTGGAGTCTCCCTCATCTCATTTTCCTTCTACTTTCAGAATGTAATAATTTGGGGGGTGGATTATAAGAGGTTGATGATGCAACTTGCTGCATTCTTACTCCATCCCCACAGCTAAGAGTAATTAATTACTTCAGCCATCTCCCCACTGAGGCATGTTACTCCATATGCCACAGAAGCTGCTACTCAAACTTCATGGTGTAAGCCAGATTGTGGCAACATACATCTTGTAGCGCATCACACCATGTTTTGCTGTTTCAAGACTGACTGCATGAATTGCTGAGTCCAGTAAAACTTTTGCGTGTGAAAGCTCTCCTGTATTCCTGTCTCAGACTCATATGCACCAATTAATGTTGATATACGAAAAATTGTGTCAACCAGTATTTTACCTCTGCTGCAGCAGAAAATCAAATTACATGAACAATTTCTATGTATAATTCATTTTTCATCTGTTGTTCTAGCAGAAATATAAGTGATAACTGGGAACAAGACCATCTCGTCTGCCTGCTGTATTTTCCAATAACTTTCATATTTCTGTTAAAAAGAAATCTGAGGTAAGAATTACTTTATAAGCAAATGCCAAGTCACACAAACCAACAATACTACACAATTTGTGCTGATACAGTCTAGAGGTAGGTTATTGACTCCAGAAGACTTCATCATGAAAATTAGCATTTAATTCCCAGAGGAAAAAAAATATTATTCCTTTCTCAAAATATCTCCTTTTTCACTTCAACTTGAAGAAACCAATCCCCAAACTCTGTTCTCAGCAACTTTTGTGTCAGAGTGATAGCCATTGAAAGCTCCATTCCTTGCTCTGACAAGGTTAATCACTTTAACAACTTCCATGACATTTGCCAGTGCTAGTACCGGCCTGCATGAGGCTTTTTGGTACCTCATTCACTGAAAAGGTAGGAAGTTCACTCCATATTTCTTTTTAAGTAAACCAATAAAACTGTTGACTCCCTCCACACAGCTGGAGAACCGTCAGTCACCACAGCTGTTATTTTGTCAAAGCCACCAAAGCAATTCACAGTGCCCTTCACAGGATTAAAAATAAAATCCTTTTTATTGCATCATGCAGGGATAACAGCCTCAGCCATTCCTCATGAACCTTAAAATCCTTGTTAATCATATAAAAAATATCAACAGTTGATTTAAAGTAGAGGAGTTACTTCTGCACTTTTCACCAAGTGCCAGAGAATAAACAACTCCATTACCCATTTCCAGTTTCATGTTTTCAGTCAAAATCACACATATAGCTAACTCAGGTGACATTTGTCATGAAAGAGACATGGATTCAATTTCTGTTGTTGTTACTACTACTTTCTCATCTTCAGGCACTGTGACAGATGCTACAGCATTGCTATATGACAAATTCTGTGTCAGCTAACCCTATTCTTTGGCTCTGCGACTGATATATTTTACAGCATTAGATGCACTAGCTTTCTGGCATGAAATCCTGGCTTCATTGTAGTCAAAGACAAAAATCCCACATTTTTCATATCTTGAACAGAGCCAGGACTTTACCTCTAGTTTATGCCACCCCCCGTATTGTTGAAAACCCACTCTGCAGCAAGAACATTTCTGTCACTGACAAACAATCTCCTCTTCTCCTGCATTCCTTTGATTTTTCCATTCTTCATGAAAATAACCTGGCACAGTGTGCTGAGGACCCTCTGTCTGCAAGTAGCAGGTCCAGTAAACCTGTGCTACAGCCATTCAATATATATGTTTTTTCCCTCTGTTGGTGCTATAGCTGTCTGAAAGCTCTTATTTTACTTTATGCTTTCGATATCTGTGACTCACTTCATCCTGTCTATTACAACTTTGCTCTCTCATAAAGCAATGATAGCCATTGGGCTGTTAAATGACCTTGCCCACAGCTAGTCTCTATTGGATTATTAGAAACCAGCCTTAGGAGCAAACCCACATTTCCCTCAGATTTGACTGGGAGAATGATGGCTGAGTTATCAGACTGTCTTATTGCAACCCAGAAAATGCCTTCTTAGCATATATCATAACCATAGATGTCTTAGTGACCAAGGAAATGAGCTCTAGAGTAAACACTCTCGCTGAAGTTTGTCCACCCCTGTCAACATTTGTTTAAAAATATGTCGACATTGTGGACAAGGTTATAAAGATTTCCCCTACGAACAGAAAAAAATGTGCTGGATGAAACCGTGAGTGCCAATTCTGTGTCCATTTTCATCCTCCCCCATTTTTTTGGCCTGTGGCTCACATCTGAGGAAGCTGGAGAAGAAAATGAAAGGTTACCAAAAAAAGGCAGTAGGTTACAAAAAGAGGGAAGCAGTGGGATGCAGTGCACACCAGCATTGATGGAAGGACATGAAAGTGAGTACCTTATTCGAGTGGACCTGCACTATAAACCCCTTGTCTGAGGAATGCCCAGGCATAACAGTAGAGTTTAAAGAAAGAATGGGGACAAAACTCTCCTCCCTCTTCCAAGCATTCAGTATTCTTTTGTAACTTAAGCACAACACTTGATGAAATATAAATATCTCACTGCAGCCTTTTATATTATTATTTCAGTGGTGATTAAAGTGAATAAACAAATATGCCTCACCCTTGCCTATAGCCTTAAAATTCAGACCCTGACAGTATATGAAACCTGGAGGTAGAAGTGATAGAAAATAATATGCAGTAAATTCATCAACCTTGCTTGTCCAGCATAATGCAAAGAAAGAAAAGTGAACATGAAAAAACAGAAATGAATTTAAATTGTTTCTTATAATTACCTAAACAATCTAAGTTTTCAAAGTAACATAAGTAAGAACATATTTTTTTTTTAAATTGTGATTTTTTTTAAACACAGAACTATAACTCTTTTTCCTCAGAAGAGTACTTTAAATTGCAAAAGATGAGAGGGACACCTTTCAGCATTAATAAATTGAGGAATATTTATGAGAATTAGCCTGGCATCTTCTTTGAAGAACCAGACCCCTGAGATTAATACGATGGGTACAAGGCAGACCTGTTAGCAGGGTGAGAAATGCTCCAGAATTTGTGATGTGGTGTCACTCCAAGGGCACATGGACACACAAGAACACAATGACTCACTCCGGTACAAGACATGCTTTACATTAAACCTCTTGTCAAGGGAAGCCCACAAGAGGATTCCAAAGTCAAGACAGGCTTCTGGTGTGGGTGTCTGTGTCTGAGCAGGCACACCAGCTTTGGGAGACACATATTATTTGATGGCTTCATAGTGCACCAACAAAGGAAGCAGAATGAGACACTCACCTTTTTAGCAAGTGGGAGAGATAAAGCATGAGAATGAAGTATATAATTAAACCTGATTAAAAATGATTACATTTCCACTGCATTATCCATGATAATAAGAAAGAAAACAGAAAATAAAGGAAGGGCTATGAATACTGCCTGTGATTAAAAAGAAAAATGGACTATCCTTGTCTGACTTTCATTTAGTATGAGAGATGAGCTCTTTGGTTTATACCTTATTGGGCTCTTTTTCTGTTCCACACCACACAGAGCTGAGAACACCAAGAAGAAATCTAAATAACCTGTTCATAAGAAAAAGAAAACAAAATGCTGATGACCTTTTAGCATTTGAGGGAATAAACCGTAAGCAGCAGTTTGAAGATGAAAAGTAATTGGCACTGCACCTTCTTAATTATTTTTCCAGTTTCAGGCCTTTAATATAGTTCTGGCTCTTGCTGACACACCTAAATGAGGTTTACAGAACCTGGAGCATGAATTTTGTGCTCATTAATGGAGAGGCAGCAGGACAAAGGCTGCAGGTATTGTTTTCTTCTTTCACCTAGCTTAAATCACCACCCACTATTCAGAATTTATGCATATTTGTGGGTCACTGAAATGGAAAGCCTTTAATGCAGCTTCAGTCAAACATGGCACTGGCAGAAAGAAGGCAATCTAGATGATCCCACTGAAACATTTTGAGCAACTAATATGTAAAAAGCAGCAATCTCAACATCCATCACGGCATGATAAAATAAAAGAATTAAACCAGGCCAGTCCTCTGAGCACTGTATTCACAGACCTGCAACACCTTTGTGTGTAGAACAGAAAAAAGATATCATGGCTAACAAAACCCAACAAACTGGCTTATTTAGGGCAGGAACAGTAATGACACAGAGGGGAGCAGTGGAATGACTCATGCTTCTGTGTATTTTGCAAAGATATTAGAGGTCAAGAACTACCTTCTGCATTTCTGCTGTGCCAGAGGAGTCCTTAGAGTGCCCAGCTAACCTCCAATGATGCTCTGATGAAGAAAAAGGAGATACCTTTCTCCTCTGAAGCCCATTGCCTCCAGAAGGTACCTGTACTGCCTCAGCGTGGCAGAATGTCGTGTATCTTGCAACATCAGCCTGATGGCTTTGAGATCTTCCTGCCTAAAAGCACCATACAACTGGAACTTCTCTCCATGGGCTACATAGGGGGCCTGGGGGAATTAGCATCAACTGGATGACTAAATGATCTCCATTACTTTGGCTGAGTGCCTAAAATTATACTGTGCAAGTACCAGTGCCCCTCTCTCCCTTGTGTATGTAGCTATAGGTGCTATTGCAGCGCGTGCAGTGGTGTAGAAATTTTTGTCAGTTTATTTGGTTTGAGTGACAGTAGCAAGGCAGCTCTGGCAGAGATCTGAGCACGGGCCTTTGAAAGCAACAGTGAAGCCCTTGATGTATATTCCAGTGGTCAGCTTGAGGCAGGGCTCGACTGACCTGGTTTCGCTCTACTTGTGCTGGAGCCAGCTGGACTACACCTTGCTGAACTGTGCTGGAGTATGAGGCCCTCATATCTTCAGTTACAGTGCAGATGGACCACTGTTGCCTTTCCATGGCTCAGTAATGGGCTGCAAGGAAATCTGAGCCCACCCAGATGCAGCCACCACCTGGTAGTGCTAAAGTGTGGAGAAGAGCAGGGTGGAGCTGTCAGTGGTGCCATAAGGAACAGGCAGGGCGTCGGCGTAGCAAGTGTGTGGAGATAACACCTAGGAGGTGGTGTCCAGCTTTTTCTACCTTTATCGAACTTCTGACTTTCCCGTTCCTTTCTGAGAAAGCAAGAGATGAAGACGCAGTGCCATTCACTCACTAGGGAGGTCAGGGCAGACCATAACCTTCCTTGATGGAATGCCCAGTGCAGGTGAGGGAGAGCAGCAAGAAAGACACATCTAGTCAGGTGGGTAGGTGTCTCATAATAAAATCAAACAGGACTAAGTATGACACTCCTATATTAATTAAAACTTGAGAGCTTAAGCCCAATTTTTTATCATTTCTCCAATTACTTGTATGACATATAAGAAGTCCCTGGAAAATAGGAATACATTACTGTCACAACATACAACATGACTCTACTAGATGAAATGCCAGGAGAAATAATATAGGTGGGAGATTTAGAAAAGAAAGAAATGGTTTCATATTGCCTGCCTTTTCTGATGGACAACATAGGTTTGAATACCTTTCAATTTTTCTTCTACTATTTGTTAATGGGGACAGGGAGTGGGGAGAAGGCAAGAATACCACATGGAGCAGGCAACCTTCAAAAGTTTCTCGCATTTTGAATAACTGCTATTTTAGAAGATGCTAGGAAGGAAACTGATGAGCATGATCAACTGAATTATTTTCATCATGCTTGTACAAAATATAGTGTATGTACCAAAAGGAAATAATGTTGAATATACTCTGCTTGGTTGAATGCTCCAGTATATTCTTG
Organism: Struthidea cinerea; assembly: GCA_013397865.1. Classification (NCBI taxonomy): domain Eukaryota; kingdom Metazoa; phylum Chordata; class Aves; order Passeriformes; family Corcoracidae; genus Struthidea; species Struthidea cinerea. The sequence goes on along the minus strand of VZTI01005471.1, from coordinate 1,453,666 downwards.
TTCACAGAAAATGACTGGGAACAACTGGTGGCTCACTACATCTTGCCAAAAGCCTGAAGGGAGCTTCTGAAATGAACTCCCTACCTTTTGCTTTCCTTAGCATCAAAATGTCAGTGCTGAATGTGCTGCTGTGAACAGCACGTGTCGGAACAGCACCATCAAAGATAATGGCAGGTAGTATTTGGAAGGAGATTACGTCATATGAAAAAATAAACCTAAACAAATAGCCAGTCTGCTGATGCCTGAACATTCCTGTGCTTGGAAACAAAAATATGTCATTGCCAAAATCTGTTTGGCCTGAATAAAGAACAATTCTACCGCTGAGCCAAAGCAGTTTTGTAGGATAAGATGGTGCAAAGGAGTTTCATTCTATTATCTCTCTCCTTTACGTATGGAAAACTAGAGAAAAGGCAGAGCAAAAGACAATGGAGGACAAACACTGGCATTTTTGCTTATTATTTCTTATTTGGCTACAAGAATGTAGTGTGTTCCACAGTTGTGAGAGGCCGGTAGAGCCAAGCTGGCCATGTGTTTGGATGCCAGGAGCTGGCTGGTGATGGTCTGCTTTTGGGTCATTGGTTCCCAATGGAGCTGCAATACAGAAAACATGTGTTCATGTTGCACACACTGCAGAGCGCTGCATCGGTGCTGAGGGGCAGACTTTAGATTTAAAACAGGAGTTCCCTGTGGATCTGTGAAGAAAGCGTTGTCAGTGTGAGCCACAGAAAGAATGAGAATGTGTCATGTGGCAGCCTGGTAAGGAAGAGGGCTTGGGACAGTGAATACTCTTCTTCTACTTGAGTCCAAGAAAATAAATATTTGTTCTAAAATCCAAATCTAACTTAGCTGGCCAAGAGCTTCTTTGGTCACCATCCTCAAACTAAGTTTTTTTTAGGAATCATTGCCAGGAAGAATTAAATTGAATTAAATAGATCGTTCTGATTTACCTTTGTGTCATCCCTGGAAGGAAAAAAATCTCATACTGTTGCAGAGTCCATACATTCGTTTCTCTTGTTTTTAATGTCTACTCTAGTGCTACATCTTAAAAAGCATGCTGCTAAACTGTGCAGCCTGTAAAACAGACATCAGGAGTTACGTGCACAGTGTGAAATATCCCATGATTTAATTTGAATTTGCACCATTACTGAGACACTTGTGCAATTATGTGCTGCATTACATTTCCAGCTGGAGACCAGAGATAAGGTGGTTCAGGAATACCTATAGACCAATCACAGTCTTTAAAAATAGATTAGCAATTGGAGGTCCTGCACTTCAGAGCCTTGAAAGGGCTCTGTTTAAGGGGAGGAAAGGAAAGAGGGCAAAAGGAAGGATGTGTTCAGCCTCTTCTGAGAGCCAGCTCTTCTAACTTATGCCAAGCTAGGCATCCTGATGTAAGAGACACTTCTGAGAATTTAGCAACACAGAAAAATATAGACTTCAATCTACCTGCAGATCTTGCGACAATGCCAGAAGAAGGGGCAGGGTATGCCTGCACTGCTGGCAGAGCTGACCCCAAAACAAACCCAGACCCACCTCCAGCCCTGCCCAGCTCTCTGGGAGAGCAGGAGATACAGGGAACCCAGGGAAGCTGCTACCCTCCTCAGGCTGCCATCTAGCATTTCCACAGGTGACACAGGAACCAGAGAAGGACGTGGCTTTTTGTCTCTTGTATCCCCTTGCAAACCATGTTGCAGAGTGACCCTTACTGTGAAGTTGTCCTGTTGTCCTCTTGTAGTTTCTTGTTTTCCCTCAGTAACATACAATAGCAACTTTTTTTTTTCGGTTTTGGTTTTGGTCTTTTTTCATATAAATATTACAGGGACCATATAATTTATCTTTTGTGGTGTGTGGAAACAAGGTTTAGGTGCAAAGGAAAGACATTTAGTAACTCCCGTGACCTGGACAGCCTCATCTATTATGGCATTATTTTATTTGAGCTGTGAGACCAGAGTGTAGCAAAAAGACGTCTGCTGTTTGACTGACAAATGGCTGGCATAACAAACATCCAGCGTGATGTGAACGATCATTACTTCTAAGGGCAACGTGGACTCTTTCTCTCCAACTCAGTTTTATCTCTGAAGGTGAATGCCTTCTCACCTGCAATATTTTCTGCCTTCAAATTGGCAAATGCCATTGTAATTCTTCCCATTTTATCTTTTTCTATTAAGCCTGAGGAAAGAAGTTATGAGGAAGAGAGAGAGAAAGACATTTTTGTTTTCTCTTCAGAATCTTCTATATAAGTGAAACTTAATCAAAGCGCACTGTTTATCATTTGATTTTGAAATAATTTTGCCTTTCAACATTCCCTGCACATGTCAAGAGGAATAGAGGCTTGCCGGAAAGACAGCTGAAATATCCTCCTGTTTTTATTTATTGATTTTGTACAACTCAGCATGAAAGTTTTGTATAACAAAACCAGCAGCTTAAGAAAGATTCCTAAGTCATCAAGAACCACTTAGGTACACAATGGGTAAAGCTAAAACACCACACAAGGTTATTGTATGTGAGAGGAATACGTACACAAACACCCTTGGGTACACATGTGCACTTCTGTGGAAGGGGTGAGAAACCCCTGGGGAGCTAAAGTTACCCCTGTGATGTGCCAGGCATGAGGCAGCCTGTGGGGGCTTTTCCTGGGCCTCAGCAGTGGCAGAAATTACAGACACACACCCCAAAATAAACAGTCATTTTTGTCTCCTGCAGCTGATACACAGATGACCATTAGCTGTTGGATAAAGGCATGTTCAAACACTTAAAAGAAACCTACAAACCACACCATAAACCAAAAGAATTCCTACAACAAGCACAGAAAAATGGTGATAGTAGCATCATGCTATTTTACTCCGCAATAATACAGTTTCCTCATCAAGATAAACTATTCAGCCTTCAGCCTGGTAGTTTGTCTGCTCAGGAGCTGGATTACTGCCTCATAAAACAGTGCAATGGTGCAATTATCACTTTGGTATTAGGCAGGTACTGCAAGGTGCTCTCGTTTTGTGTTAGGTGGGACACTTAATGGTGGCCATAAAACTGATGTGGCTTCAAGTACTTCCCACAATGATAAATTAATGAATCATACTGTGGGCTGTGTCTTTAACAAAACGGAATAGCTTCTTTTCTTTGCAACATGCACTGGAGGTAGGTGAGATTGTATGCAAGTGGTGTGGATGTCACACTGGAGTGGGAGGGCTGAGATGAAGGTATGTGAAGCTAAGACAGAAGCATATGTTAGGTACTTCACTAACATGCGTTTCCACCTAACTCTGCTTCCCATTTTCACTATGTTTCCCCTACCCCATCATTTGGGAATGATCAGGCACTAACTTTTGTGCAAAACCATGGGGGACCCTTTGGATAAGGTAGAGCCTTCCAGTTTTGTTCATTTGTCATGCTCACAGACAAAGAAGAAATCTGTGAGGAGACTGAGTGAGTATTCCACATCCTTGAGATGTGGGTGGGTTGGGAACAAATACCAACATGTACCAGGATTGCTTCTGGATAAAAAGGAGTCATACTCACTGCAAAAAAAAAACCCAAAAACCTAAACAAAAAAACTTGTTTCATTCCTTGCAGACTGGGTAGATGCAGAGGGATGGGGATGCACAGGGAAAATGTCATGCAGTATACAATATTTGCAAAGTCTGGAAGGAGTAGTGTTAGAGACCTTTTTTGTACATGAGCTGACTAGTTGCAGCAGTGGAAAGAATTCCGGTACTGAAAGTGTATTTGGATTGAAAAGTAATGGCATCACTTGCTGGAGGGACAGGTAAAATACAGCTGAAGCAGGTAAAAGGAAGACAGACCAAGAAAAGTGTCCTGGGTTGCAGTGTATTCTATTACCATCCTCATGAGTTGTTGAAACCAGGTGGGGCAGTGTTTCCTGGCCTCCTCCCTCCGGACTATCTTTCTGCTAATGGCCCATCAATGCCTTGCCCCACGACTCAGAGATAACTCCCCCCGGACTATCTTCTGTTAATGAGCCCATCAACACCTGGCCTCGTGACTCATCATCCCATTGTG
>VZTI01005471.1:1412015-1449496 GCA_013397865.1 Struthidea cinerea | reverse complement strand
GCGCCCCTGCCGGCTGTGAGCGGAACTGCACCCAAGGGGAAAGGGCCCGACAGCCGAGAGAGGCCGGCACCGGGTTTGTGGTGCTGTTCGCTGTTACTGCCATAGCTATTGTTGCTTGTTTGCCTTGTTATACATGTATATATATATATAAGTAAAGAACTGTTATTCCTATTCCTCATAGCTCTTTCTGAAAGCCCCTTAATTTCAAAATTATAATAATTCAGAGGGAAGGGGGTTGCATTTTCCATTTCAAGGGAGGCTCCTGCCTTCATTGACAGACATTTGTCTTTCAGACCAAGACAATAAGATAGAAACTTCCCTACCATGTTTGGTTATCAAGGATATTAGCTACTTTCACAGACTTGCAGAAAGTGATTAATTGGGGTTCTTCCCCATATTTTCCTCCCACCCAGTTTTGAAAAATTCTGGAGGAAACAGCCCACCTTCTCCCCTGCTTTCCCCAAAATATCAGATTCAATTATTGTGACAATCACACATTTATGAATTTCTTTAAGCTTAGTTTTTGATTGCATACTGTCTGAATGGGCATTGAAGTACCATTTATCAAGAGCTGAAGTTGGTTTCACGGTAAATAGAAAACAGACTAAAATAAAGTGGGGATAATTTAAAAGATTTTGCTGATTAAAAAACCCTGAGTGATTAAAAACACCCTCAAGATTTTTAAGCAAACATAAAAGGGTTAATTTTAAGAGTCTAAAGCAAGAAAATGAAATATGCCTTATGCTTTCAAAAAATTTCTCTATTCTATTTTAATAAATCAAAACAAGCCAGAGAGTAAAAGTGCAGGTGTTTCAGATGAACGAGTAACTAAACCATCTTTGAGATCTGACCTTCACATCCATAGTTTAAAATGAATGCTTGTCAGCTTTATATGCTTGCTTAACTTGAGACTCATTCAAACACTCCCAATCTCTTAGCTACAACGTGCATAAAGGTTTTAATGGCACTTATTGATCCTGGATGCATTACACCTGGAGATGTCACTACTTATAAGGAAAGTAACAAGTTACTGTAAATATGCAAAGCACATGTTTATGAGACAGGGCTGGCTCAAAGCTCCTCAGAAATGTAAGCAGATGCAGTTTTGCTGCCAAAAGGATGAAGAGGAGATGGTGCCAGACTGAAAACAGACTTCCCCTGCTAAATAGGAGAGGACAAAGGCATGCACCTGGGATGTCCAGGTACCCGAAAAGCTGGATCTGCCATGCCAGCACTGTTGAGGAGTGGTGTGGAGGCAGTAGCCGATATTTTGGGAGAATTGCTCTCCTCCTACACCCATGTGTGTCCCTTTATGGCCTCCCTGCTGCATTCGGAGCCCCAGTGCCACCATCTCAAGGTGCATTTGAGTCCAGCCTGCCCAGGAGATGGCAGGGCAGGGGCAGCACCAACTAATCCAGGGCCTTGGACTGGTCCCAGAGTGAAACACAGACAATACATAGAATTTCCAGTAGCAGATGGACTGGGTTAGTGTTTTGAAAGATGAAAGAATCCTCTAGGGCAGTTGAGGACAAACAAATGACAGTTTCACTATCTGCTTTCCAGTTTTCTTTTGTAGGACACAGGTAAGTGACCTCTTGAGCTGTCTTAATACCTAGTTACCCACAAGCTCAATACTCAGCCTTGAGACAGACCTCCCATTAGTTTAAACACTGTATAAGCCCCTCTTTTCTCCACAGTTCTTATCTACAAATCCTCTGAGAGGAAACACGCTGCTCAGGCATTTCAAAAACCACAATAAACTTGACCCCATGATCTGATTGTGCGTTTCCCACCACATACAAGTGCTTGCAGGACTCAGACCTTGCTTTTCAACCACTTAAAACACCACCTAAAATCAAGCAATACAAGGAAATCATCAATTACATTCAGGTATAAGCTTCCATTGGCTTGAGGATTTCTGCTCCAGCCTGGTGCCCAGTTCTCAGGTGGTCTGAAGGCACCACTGCAGGGGGAAGGATGTCTGGTCACTGGGCCAGAGAAATTGAGCTGACATGCAGCATGGGAAACCTTGCAGAGCAAGAGGGACCCATTCCATTGTGGAAATGACAGTCCTCCACACGGTGAGTGGAGAAGATGCAGTCCTGGAGCCTCTTCTTGATGAATGTTTTTTTTTCTTTTTTTCAGGAGCAGCTAGTTACTATAGAAATTGGTCCATGGTTTATTCTTTTGAAGTCAAACTTTTAAAGAAAAACTGGTGGCCCTTTCTGCATTCATAATTTCCAAGAAATAGGCTTACATGATTATACCAAACTAAGTTTCAACTATGCAATTACCTCCTTCACTAATTAGTGACTGGAAATACAGACTCTTATGGCCAATTTACCTGATTTTTTCTCCTTCTTGCCCATCTTTCTTTCTCATTCCTACTAACCCCACAAGATTCTTCTTGGCAATCATTCCCTGTGGTTGCCCTTGTTGTATGCGTGCTTTCTCTGCCTCAGAAAACAACAGCACCAGAAAACCCTATCACAAATCAAACCTCAGTCTTCTGAGAGGAGTTGAATTTGGTAAATGCTGAATAAGCAGAAGGAGACAAGACTTTATTTTGTTTTGCCACTATGTACATTTGATTGTTATCATGTCTGACTAAAAGAAACATATGCATCATTGTCGCTCTCTCGGACACGAAATAAGCACGCGGGACGCAGCTTGTCAGGTCAAAGCAGCCAGGGCAGCGAGGCCAGAAGAGCCTGACCCCTGCCCTCCGTCGTTTGTTTTATATGATCTTAGAAACCACCGTGGATTGGAGGATGAAGATTTCCTCCTCTCAATCTCACTGGTCAATGGAAATGCCTATCATACAAAGTCCACCTAGCAAAGGAATGCAAAACAATCCAGGCACGGTTAGCAAAACATGAGCATGTTTACAGAAAGTGCGTGAGAAACTATGCACAGAGATTGCAAGCTGAAAAACTGCAAAATGCAGGGCGACACATCATGGACCCAAAAATGACCTTTTTGACCCTTTCCCATGGGCAGGAATCTTTGCATGCTTTCTTTCTCCATCACTTTGCTGTCAAACTCATGGTTGAGGAAGAGATACTAACACAGCTCACCTCACTCCTCTGTTCTGACCTTTGGGTAGATACTACCCATGCATGCAAATTGGGAACGGGACATTAATCAGCTGAAGGCATTGAGGTTTACTCTCTGCCGTCAAATCGATGCTTAGACACTAGGGGTAAGTCTGATGGGAATAACAATTTAATGCAACTTTTCGTTTATTTCATGCCCACTACTAGTACTGCCAATGAGAAAACACCATTTCAAACTGAAAGACAGCCCATTCAGAAATTCAGTTGCTTTGTTGATCAGAATGGAGCCACAAAAAAATTATTAGCTCTGTCATGCAGTATTTATTGCTAAAAAACAAAACAAAACAACAAAAATATTCACAGTCACTCATGTCTATGTTGAATTTTAGAAAGCCAAAACATGCTGTGAAAACTGACGAGCCATATAGGAATTATTCACCATTAAAAAAAAAATTATAAAAAAAGTAGACAGAACAAGCAAAACCCCAAAGTAAAAGTATTAAGTAAAGCATTAAAAGGTAAGGGCCAGGTTCACAAACCTGTGCTAGTTGCTATGAGCTTTTCCAAGGAGCAAAGAAGCTGGGCACATAGTTGAAACTATTGACATCAGTGCAGTTGTGCTTTCTCCCACCTAGTCCCAGTTTGGACCATGAGACTGTTGTCAAATGTTGGGGCTAGAAATTCTGCTCCCATCTGATGCACTGCAATTCTGCTCCTTTTATAAATTTCCAAGTGCAGCCTACTTTCAGACTAGCTGTACCTGCAGCTACCATCAGCAAGCCCACCTCTAATTTACACAAGCTCACTAAATGGCTAGATGTAAATCCTTTGGCAGTAGAAACAAACTTCCATTTGTAAAGGGCCAAGCACATCATGGATAATGGAAAAGAAACTCTTATCACATTCTACAGGCTAGAGATTAACAAAACCTGAACAACACCCTTGACATACAGATTGTATAAGAACCAGTCACCATCCTTTGTAAAGCTGTGTATATTGATCTTCCCCCTTTACTCTTCTAACTGAAAACCCTAAGACAGCCGGTCTCTTGAAAAAGGTTTCAAATCACCTATATTTTATGTTATATTACATTGTGTGCAGTGGAAGCTGTGAAAAACTCCTTTGCAAGAGCTTCGAGTTGGCTGCAGATGTTACACACAGCCCTCCCTCTCTCCTCTCATATCAATGCAGTTTATTTACACAACACACAATAAATCATACATCAACAAGTAGATTTTTAATGAATAGAACAGCTTTAGAAATTGCACTTCCAGAATTATTTGTATGTTTTCCGTTTATTTTCTAATATATCTCAACCTACCTAATTCAATTTCTAATCTCACAAACGTTGTTATCAATGTATTATAATTGAGGTTATGAAAGTCTGCTTCTAACCTATTCAGAACAGTCAATCTGCCTTAAAATATTTCTGTTTGGAGACAGGCAAAATCTCTTTCAAGAGGTGACATCCCTTTCATTGCCTGCTTTATGTAGAAGCATGCTCCATTTGGGCTCCAGGAAAAATGACAGATAAAAGGGAGAAATATAATTATACGTATACTTCCTATCAAATTAAAGCAAAGGAAAACAAATAAGTGGGGTTGGTTTCCATTGTGTGAAAACTACTATCATATTCATATGTTTTAAGAACAGCAATAAAAATGTCTTCAAAGATATCATATGTTATTTGATTTAGACTCAAAGCTTGAAAAATGGAATAATTTATAATGCCACTTTATTACTGAAAAGTGTGCACTACAAAGAGATATGATGTGCCAAATTAAATGGCACAATTCACTTGTTAAATTAATTAGGAACATAAATGCAAAAGCTCAGAAAAAAATGGATAGCAGAGGAGAGGTGAGTGAGAAGAGAAAAGCTAACCCCTACATTTTCTTACAGAAGATTGGAGAAACTTTCATTGGCAGGATAGCCCCCTGAACTCTGCAGTAGTCCTGTGTGGCCCACTTCCATCTTCCATGAAAGGTATTTAATGAAACAAGCATGTGAGACACATCTGTGTCCAGGCTGTCATAGTTATGGCTCAGGCCTCTTTCTTCAACAGGGGAAAATGCAAATTATTTAATTAGCATATTCCCCGTGAATTAATGTCATTTATCAGAAAAGGTCCAAGTGATAATCACACTGCTTGAGAGCTAATTGAATGCAGGAATCTTGAGTACAAGCTCGATGTGAACTCAGACATCTGGGCACAGCATGGGGGCACCCGGGAAAGTGCCAGGAGTAAGGAGGTGCCTGTGCTGCCTTGTCCCTGCTGAGAGGACAGAAAAGAAGGGCTCCCGTGGATATGAGTGGCATGGCAGCTGAACCTGTGGGACCCAGAACAAGGCAATCCCAGCCAAAAATTTTCAGGCTGTTCCTCTGGAAAGATTGCGGAATCCTCTGCATCCTCCCTTCTCCTGAATCCTGCCCCCTGTCACTGCTGTGAATCTGTGAAGGCAGACCCTCGGGGTGGCAGTAACATGGCGCTCTTCGGTTTTCTCACAGAGAAGTGTTGGTTTGTCTGCAGAATACATCTAGGCAGGCACAGTGCACTAAGGAAGGGCTTTTCAAGGGGAGTGGGTGGCACTTTAAAAAAAAAAAAAAGAAAGAAGAGAAAAATAGGCTGGCTGTATCTGTGTGCTGGCCTGCACTTGCCTGTGAGCAGCTGGTGTCAGTCTGAGAAACTGCACCTTCTGTAGCAAAAACGTACAAACCAGCATTTAGGTCTTTCCCTTCTTTGCTGCCTCCTGCTGCCCAGTGCAGAAGGCATTAATGAAGACCCCAGGAGCTGGATGATATCCTTCACACTGGCTGATAGAATTGGGAGCCAGGAAACAGGAGCCTATGGATGCCACAGCATGCCAATACTCCTCTTTACCCCCAATGTACTTAAATACCAGGTCTCATAGCGTTTGTTCATTTGTCATCTGTCTGTGTGAAGCGAGGCATATTCTGGACAGAGGCAGGCATAAAGGCACATTTTGGCAGAAGAGATTCCTGGTCATGTTTTTTTGGATGGAAACTGAGAGAAATGTACCCAGAAACATAGCAATCACCAATATGTTTGCTTCTCTGCTGCCCAAAGGTAATCTGGAAGTAAGGCTTTCCTGGCTGTTCCTGGTTAACAAAGATGTATAAAATGTTAATGACAGTCTGTGTGCTTAAATAAGCATGGACTCCAACAACTGCTGCCCTGGATCAAGGAAAGAGGTGCTTTGCTTAAATCTTATGAACAGTGCAGCTGCAGACCCTTGCAGACTGCTCTGGTGCATCTGGCATCATGTCCTAACCTGAGAGACCTCCTGTCAGGAGAACAAAATCCCCTGACTGCTACACCCTGTTGCATCTTATCTTTGTCTTCACAGAAAGAAAAACTCATTTTGTAGATCTGGAGCTTCGGGGGCAGTCCCAAACCAAGTCAGCACTCCAGCCTTTTGAAAAAGGAAACATTTCTAGTTTTCAAACATTAAGCATGTATCCAAGGGCAAATACTGTCCACTTTTAACATGCTATGGGAACCCCATGGCAGTAGAGCTGCAGACCCTAAGCCTGATAGAGAGTTCCCTGAAACTGCCTGCATGAAACTGCCAGATGCTCATATACTTTATTATCTCAATGTTTGTCTGCAGCAAATCGGGTGTTTCCCTCTCCTCAAAGCTTTGTTCTGCACTGCCAGAAAAACAAATAGGGACTTCTCAGATTTGACTATAGAGAGAGAATGTGGGAGCAGGGGGTGAGTCACTTTTCTACATCAGTTCTTTAAGGGTTGTTTTATGCAAATTGTTTCACTTCCTCTAACCTTTGAAATAACATCACTGATGAAAAGTGAGGAACACGAAAAGTTTTTCTCCATCTGGAAATACAGCCTTTAGGCATCAAGGATGACAAGGCAGAAAGACAACCAATCAATGAGGCAGTGAGAAGAGAGACTTTTTCCTCTCTTTTATAAGGTAAACCTTAACTGGAGAAGGCTATTCGGTCACTAATCTAAAACTGTGCTCCTTGTTTAACAATTAGACATGACACAGGCAGAAAATGCGATGCTGAAACTACTCAGAGAAAGGTGCTCCTTGTAATTATTTGTGCTAATAATGTCCCTTTATCTTGTCTTTGGCATATGCTTTAAACTCAAACTGTAAGAATACAATGCATAATTGTTCTGAGATACTTAATACAATTAATGATGGAGAAACGGGTGCAAGGATGCATTTCTCCCACTCTGTTGGAATTTATCTCAATCTGTGTCCCACCGAAGTATTTTAAAAATCGAAGAAACAACTTTTCACACAAAGAAATGTTCATAAACACAATAAATGGAGGTAATTATATCTTGTAGTCAGCCAAATTCAATGTGATTCACATATCATAGTCACTTGAGTTCTCTCTAGATTTGCTCTGAATGACACATCTCTGACTTGTAACAATTTCTGTTCCAAGCTGTTATGAAACCATTTACCCTAAATGATGGCAGCACTTAGAAGGGTGGCTGAGTGAGTTTCTATTGCAAATAGTGCTCTCATTAAGCAAAATCATGGCTTGTGAGTGTGTATATGGCAGGGTTTCTATTTTTCCTTTTCATTTCTTTTTGCTGGGGGTTTGGGCTTTTTTTTTTAATGTTATATAGGGAGAATAGTTCAGTATAGATGTCATCGCGGAAAGCTTACAGTTTCCTCAGAAGTCACTGTCATGTTATTATTTGACCTCAAATCTCCTGCCTCTGAAAGCACATGTTTAAACCTCCCACCCTCAGGCAGCAGCAATGAATTACCTGACAGATATCCATGGCCTGCAAACCACCTCTAACATCTAGTGCAGCTCTGGGACCCACTGCGCACATATTCAATCCCTCATATACACAACTTAAGACCTCACTGCTTCGCCCATTTCACCCCAGCCCTACCAGTTTTCCAGCCTACACACTCATGCGAAGGTAGCAATCCATCCGAGTCCCATCCTCCTAGCTTCTTCAACCTTTACTCTGATCCTCCTATGGCTCTGAGGTGCTTCCTCCCTGGGCCAGTGCTCAGCTGCCCAGATCCTGGCACAGCAGCACCCTGCATGGGGCATGCACTGCCTGCCTGCAAGTGCTTGCCTGAGCAATGGTCTCAGCACTTCACGCAAGCTGGGCCACAGGAGATGCTGAGGAGCATCACAACACCTGAGGCTTATTCTTGGACACAGATAAAATGCAGAATCCTTTCATGAATTCTTTGTGCACCCAGAGTGGTGTAAGAGAACTGAAGAAAGATTTTGAGTAGAGATATACTTGATTTAGTCTTGGTATGCCTTCCCTTTCATTCCAAAATTCACAGAGAAGAAAATGGGTAAGCTGAATATTCATCAACCACCATTTGTAATACTTTAAGTGCGTCAATGCCTGTTTACAGAAATAGGACTTGCCCTCCAGTACACTAGTTTATCAGATGATAAACAAATGATAAGCATTTCCTTTCATTTCTAAATTAAAAATATAAAAGCTAGCCAACACTTGGGATGAAGCACAATGTAGCACTAAAGAAATTTGTTGTGACTCTCTCTTCTCCTTCAAGAGTGTGAAGTTTCTGGTATACTGAAAGTTGTTTTTGGGATTGTCTTTAAAGATTGAAAGAGGCTATAAATTTTCATGAGCAGTGAGCTATGTTGCAGTTACAGCAAGAACTGTACGTGCACTGTATGTGTGTTAAAGGCACATGAGTGCTCAAGCAATAATTAGAATATAAACTACTTAGGTAGAACATTTCTTCCCCTTACACCCATCTTCTTGTTATCAGTAGGATATTGAGGAGGACTGTAAGTAATTAAAAAAAAAAAAAAGGAGGAAAGGAGACAAGAAGAAGAGTTCAAGAGAAACGTAGCAAGAATTCTTCTGATGTTGGCACCAGCTGCTGAGGGGGACTGCCTGACTGATCTTCTGAGATTGATGGCCACACTCTGCTCTCTGCTTTTCAAAGTAATGCTGAGCAGCTCGGCACAACTCCAACTGAGTGCAGCAAAAGTGTAAGAGCCCTCTTTAAAGCCTTTTCCTTGCTCCTGCTAACACCAGTGGGACTCTGCATAAGCCCACTCTTGCTGGAATGTCCTCAGTTAGCTTGGGGGCTCAAGTGGGGTCTGTGGATCAATGCTAAAACCTGCAGTTGTGAGATGGACACTGTCACAGGGCACAAGAGAGTTTCCAGCCCCAGCAGGATCAGTCAGAAACACAGATTCTGTGGAGAGTATTTTAAGGGAAGAAGATCCATGCGTTACCCACTGAAAACACATATAACACTGATTTTAAACTTTATGCTTAAAAAATAAAATCATAACACACAGGCATTTTATCCTGCATTTACTTTGACTGCCACCTGTGTCTTTGAAATGGCACGAGTCCTTGGGGCATGATCACAATTAAACAATGAAGTGATAATTATATACTCATTTCTGCTAAGGTGTGTGTTCACTTCAGCTGAAGTGTTGGGTGTTTATTATGGTGTTAAAGAGGTTCTCATGATGGCTTCACACAGTAAATGCACAGTGGATTTTTTTTTTTTCTTTTTTTTTAAAGATGGGACTTGTCACTTCTCTCCCGTAGGGACACACAGTGCCCAAGTAGTATCCACTGTTTTCTTGTAACATTAAAGCAGTGTTGGTATGCCCTTCTCCCATGGATTCTAATACATCCTTAATATTAAGGATTCAACCTGTCCCACTGAAGTCAGTGCTATTCTTTGCATGCTTAAAAGTACAGGAAGTCTATTGATTCAAATTAAGGTGACCTGCTTTTATACCAGGATATTTCAGTGTTGAGCGTGACTGAATTCTAACACTGCTCTCTATGCATATTCATAGTTCTTTGCCTCTAGGTCTTACACTGTCTCCTAAACAGGATAACATAATGAGAGCATCCTAAAACATGTCTGTTTCTTAAAAACAGCAACTCTGACCAAAGAATGCCAAGGAGCCTGGCAGACAGCTACAGTTTAATAGATGGTTACTCTGTCTGGCCTTCTCTTCTGGGCTACCTCTGTGAAGGTGTTGGCCTGACAAAGTTCAGCACAGAACTGGGGAGTACCTCTATTACAGTGTGGTCGGCAGCTGCATAAACAGACACAGGGCAGCTGCAATCCCACTGTGAACTTCATCTCACTTGGCCCAAGAGCTGACTACATTTTCTCTTTGGGATCTTGTCTGTGTGGAGCTCATTGCAAAACAACAGCATCAAAGAATTTCAAATACCCGCCTTAGCAAGTCAGTACCACACTGCTGATGGTGGAGCCCCATGGGCTTTGCCTAAAGGATTCATCAGAGCACAGCAAAGGAAAAGCTATGTCACAGGAGTGTAAGCCCTGGTTGCAGTCCCAGTTGAACAACTTATATACTTCAGAGTTATCTGGGCTGGTCTGTGCCAGATGCCCAGTCTCTCTTGGGAAGTGATTGCTTTCCTTCCTTCTCCTGAAAAGCCTGGCTTAAACAAAGGCTGAATTGTAATGAGAGAGGGTTCTTCACCTCAGCTCTGAGAGAGGATTGATACAACTCAGCTGTCTGAGTACAAGCAACACCCAAATTCATATTCCTGGTGATTCCCTTTAAAATGGCCAAAGCGATTTCACTGTTTCTCAGATAGAAATATAAAAAAAATTAACCCATATAATAATAGAACATCTGTGCCAGAAAAGTTTTTTCTCCTCCTCCATTAGAAAGTAAACCTATTAAAAGGATGATAAAAACTCCAAAAGTAAATTCAACTTTCAGGGGTTTGATGGAACACCACCACAGGCCACCAAAGGGTTTGTGTCTGCTGTGGGAGTAGTTTGGTTAGGTTTTGTTTTACCTTGAGTCAACATCAAGACTTTTTATATTCCTTCCTCTGCAAAATACATTACTTTCAGCTATCCCTAGATGCATATTTATCTCCTTTTACATGGCTACTCAGATTTTAGGTCAGTAAAGGTTTTTTGAGAACACAGAGAAAATATATAAAAAAGGCATAATTAAAGTAGTCCCCCTCCCTAAACTGTCCTAGTCATCAGGCTCCAAACCAACACATCTTGCCTATCATTATCTTTGCCTTGTAAGCAAAGCCTTGACAGCCTTATGAGAGCTCTTAAAGTCACCCAAGCTACCCAAGCTAGAAGTACATATCTCACTGGAACGGTGCCATTTAACTAGTTAATGCTTAGAAAGTCTTTTGATATCCACAGATGAAAGGCATGGAAACAGTGCGAGGCATTACTGTTATTACCTGCAGATGGTAAGAAGTTCTCCCACAGCTACAGTGTGTATATCATGAAAATCTGAAGGCTGGCAAATTTCCTATAACATCACAAAAGGACCTGCAATAGTCTTCTATTTAGTCTGGCTTAGTACAGGCAGAGTTTTAAAGGGCTTTCAAAAACTGCAATAAGCAGCATTTTCCCAGTAGATCCAGAGAAATCTACATAATCTATCTTGATTTGTTAATTGCCTTAGTGTCAGACGTTGAGCTAGTGGTTTCAAAACCTCTGTTCTGCTAAGTATCCTCTTCTCACGCTCCAAATACTTCACAACTACTGTGAAAAAAACCCCTCTGATCTTTCTGTCATGCCATCAGCTCCCCAAATCTCTCCATGTGGCGTGACCCGTAAACCTCATCCCTTGGATGCCACAGCAAGGGAAGCCTGTGCTTGGATTGGGATGGATGCACAGCCCCAGCGCGGCAACAGAGAGCGTAGCATCGGTATTCCTGCGGGCACAGGGCTTTGGGAGTTTTGTGCTGCTTGCTGCAGCACAGCTGCAAGAGCCCTCTTTTGCAGCCCATGTCTGACATATCAGGCAGACAGTCAGTGTCTGCGGCAGACTGACAAACTATGTGCAGTGTGTCCTGTCCTGTAGCTTAGGACAAGCTGGACTAAGTGGGGAAGGAAGAGGAAGCAGTCAAAGCCTGGAGCCAGAGTTTGGCTGGAAAGATTTCCACTGCTCCTTAACGAGCATGATGCAGCCGGGAACATGGGCACCATCTCATTTGCACAGCCCTTGAGACAAGGAGATAATACAAAATAAAGCTGCTGGATAGTATGTTTTGTGGTCCAGGTGTACCTGAAATAATAATGACGAAGGTGTTAATGCTTTAATTGAGTTCAAGTCTTTTATCCCGAGTTTGTGTCTATTTCTTGCTACTGTGAATGCCACCCCACATCCCTTCTGGAGTTGGCCAAAGGGCAAAAGGCAATCCTGTTCAAAGCTAAAGATGAGGTGATGAGAACACAAAGTGGACCAACATCCCTGGAGCTTTAAGTGCCTCAGGGTTTTTTTTTTCTAAAGTTTAGAGCACAGGTATGATTTAATTTTGTCTCACAAAAAAATTAAAATAAAAAGAGGAAAAACCGGTTATGCCCTCTATTGGTACAGAACAGCATTATTTTGGTTTCTCAGGCAGTTAAGATACACATGTTTTTAAAGATCAACCCCATGTAGAAAGCGATCAGACTGATCTGATCTGGCCTGGAGAGCTCTGACGGCAGCGTGAGAGGCAGCTTGGTCTAGTGGACTGAGAGGCAACAATTTCTGAGGTCTAATCCTGGCTGACACAGAGCCACTGTGTGGCCTTGGGCAAGCTCCTTAAAAAGACATGTCAGGTTAACTTAGGCCTAAAATTAAAGTTTTACAAATATATGTATTTGCAAATACTTACATCAGTAGAAATGAATGTCACTTTTTTTAAATTTAATTCCAGTAGGGAAGAGAAGCAATATTTTCAGTTAGAGGACTTGGAGATTTTTTTTCTGCACTGCAGCCTCAGTGCTCAACTAGAGATGGTGTCTGAAAATAAAACTGGTCAAAGATTGCTTCTGCAAGGTAGAGGAATCCTGTGGCTGTAAGACAACACAACCTTGATTCAGAGAGCTCTGGAACAGTGGGTGCTTGTAAGTGTTAAAAACTCATTCTCATTCAAGGAACACTAAGTATTAATTAAGTATATGCTAAGCAATAACTGCAGCTCAAGAACCAGACTCTGCTCTCTTGTGAGTGCTTTCCATCACCCTTGCCAGCCTGAATTAGGAACAAACTTTCAGACCTGTGCAACTACATCCAAGGGCAGGCACAGGCAGAGTTTTAGAGATTATAGAGGTGTTTAAGATGATTTACGCCCTGTGTGATACTAACTTGTTAATATTTATCAAACCGCTTCAGCTTCCTATGATTCTGTTTTTCCCCAAACTGCTTCATTATAATGACCACTACTGCTAGACCAGCCAGCACTGAATAATGGATGGCCCTTATTTAGGCAGAGTTTGGATCTGTGAGACATCTCAATTTGTGTGGCAATATTACTGCAATGTTACTGCATTCCCTTAAGTGATGAGACTGCCTCAGATATCCCTGCTTGGTTCAGTGGATTTTGGGTTGCTCTGGAGTGGAATTTTCCTCCCTTACGGGGAAGGGCAGACTTTTGTATTGTTTATATGACTCTGTAGCTCTTGGTCTTTCTAGAGGAAACCAGGAATTTGGGGGGGTGGCAAAGGATTTGCCTTGGGAAAGAGGCCAAGCCTACTGCCTTGCAGGAGTCACGAACAGCTGCAGGAGGCCTGGTATCCACAGCTAATATGACAAGAGAAAATTAGCTGCCAGACAGGGAGGCATTCAAGGAATTAATACCTCTCTGTGGCTTACAGGTACAGTGGAAAACACAAAACCAAAGCTAAAGTCCCATCATTGAATAGAAACCGGCTGCGAGACAGAAATTAAAGAGGAGAAATAATGGTCAATTAAAATGTGCCAAAAGTTGTCAGTGAATGCACAAAGCCCCGCAGTGAGGCAGGTTAGTTCATATTAACCATGAGAGATCTAAAAATGATTTGCAAGGTGGCAAAAACCTGCAGATGCCACAGAGTTACACAGAATAATTAGGACTAGAGGCTGTATGGCACTCCAGTGACATGCAGTAGAGCTGGGTGAACTGAGAGCACAACACATAAAATGCAAGGTAACACAAATTAGGACAAAGCATTTGACCTACCTGGGTACATTGCTGACTTTTAAATAAATGTTGGTAATTCTGGAAGATGATCCAGGCATCACAGAAAATCCATTGTTCTGTGCACTGTTGTGACCCCTATGTCAAGAAAACTCTTTAGAAAAAGTGCTTCAGAAGTAGGGACATGGGTACCAACAGCTCAAAAAAGCTTTTGGAGGAGGAGAAAAAGACGACATATTTAACAGAAAGAAAGGTAACAAAGTGATATGTGATGACTAATGGCTTACAGAAATTAAATCAGGTAAACCCTTTATTCTTAGACAAGAGACCCTGGAAGTGAAGCTGAAAACAATGCAACAATTTGATGTCTTCAGTGAAGAACTCATTGGTAGAAAAAAATAATTGAGACAAAGAACTATTTGGGACTTCATTTAAGATAAACCTGAGTCCATACTCTTTTGCAATTGTATTAACATCTCTATGGAGGAGATACAAGCATTGATACCATGGGACATAACCTAACAGCTAAAATGATCAATTTTAGGAGAGACATTCCCAATGAAAAAGTTGTTCCTAAGTTGTTCATGACTCTGTTCCTTGCATTCCCCTTTGGAATATAATCTGTTGTCCATTTCTCTCTGTTATGTGGATGATGAGGATCACTATATTGGGTCAGAACCCGACCTGCTGGTTTAATGGCTGAAAGCTGTTAAAAACACAAGCAGAACCACATTGAGATGCATCTCTCTTTAGCCAATTATCATCTCGCACCAAAGAGCAGTTGTTAAATTGCAACAGAGATTTCAATTAATTTTTCTCAGAAAAAGACACAGAAATGATGATATGAGACTTCTACTCTTTTAAATGCACTGGGACAGTAGGGAACAGGTGTTCAGCACATTAAAAAAAAAAAAAAAGGGGCAGTTAAAGAGTGTTGCTCTAGGCACAGTTTCATCTACCTGACTCAGCACAAATGCCAAAGTACAATGGAGAAATGAAACAGAAGGATCAGCTCTGTTCTGCCTGGGGTCTGTTCACAGGGCATGAGTATTAGATTGCCTCTTCTTTTAATTAATGTTTTCCCTTTTGACATTACACTGGAGACTGTGACTGAACTTTATTCCTCAACAGCAGCCTATGGCAATCAACAGAGTTCTCTGGGAAAACAGTCTGCCCAGAAGTGCTTAGCAGAAACTAGGAGAAAAATGGATGGAGAAGAAGAGATTCTACAGTAGAGCATTTATTTACTGCAGACTATTCCTTGAATTTAGCCCCTTTTCCTGACTGTGGATAGCCCACAGGGAGATGATGTATGAACCGATCTGTCAAATAGTGTTCAAATAGTGCCCTACAGATAATTGATTGAAAACACATTTCAGCCATGCAGGTTTTCATCAGCTAAACATTTAAGGTTTAGCTAAAAGTACCTAAATGTTTGAGGTTCATTACTGAAGTGACTCTGTCTGTCATTACAGCCATGTGGTGGCATTTTTGCTCCTTGACTGTCTCATCTTTATAACCAAGACAAGAAGGTCTCCTGGAAAGCCAACAAACAGCAGCAAAACTGTGCTGGGGCTTTAATTTTCTTCAGAAAGAGGGGGCTTAGAAGAAAAAAAAGGACACACCAGGAAAGCAAGGAAAACAAAATGTCAGCACAAGTTGTTTGAAATCTTGTCTTGTTCCCTTATGTAAGAGGATCCCACCAAACTGGAGTACTGCCATATGGGATTAAGTGCCTCTCCATGATTTACATGCTTTTGGGATAGTGTCTATTTGCTATTCTTACATGCTCTGATGAGCATAATTTGCTTCATATTTTTGACATCTATACCATCATTTTGGTTGGAGGGTATGTCCACCAAGAGCAGCAAAAGGGGTGTCACATGAGTGCCATCTGTCCTCGTACCTGGAGAGTCAGAGCCAGTGCAGGTCTGGAAGCTATTTATCTTAAGGCCAGAGTGAACACAACTAAAACTGGCTGCACTGAATCACAGAGATGTGTCCTAATGGATGGCAGTGCTGAGTTAATTGTGGGACTCAAGGACCTTAGAGCTCTTTTTCAACCTTAATGATTCTATTATTCTATTTTAAACATTTCAGATCTCTGTCATTTTGGCAAAATCACTCAGGCAGTCTTGTGTCTGAAACTGCCTGAAACAACATTCAAAAGGGAAAAAAACAAAGGGAGGGCTCCTGAGAAGTCATTTACCTTTTCCCAGCAAGATCAGTTCACAATTAGTGTCTTTCTGCATTATATTCCTTTTTCCTTCTTCTCATGGTCTTGGTGATGAAAGGGGGTAGGGAGTCAGCAGTCTTCCTGAATTTTGATTGCTCTGATCTTTCATGTTAGAAATCCTTCATCCTGCAAGAATTTAAAAATACAATCTCTTGTTCATGCTGAAGATCTGGTTTTCTGTTTTGTATCTCCCAGAAAGTGTCCTTTGGTCACATAGCCCACAGATATTCCAGTGAGTAGCTGTCCTTTTTGCCCTAGTTTTGTCTTAGCTCTTCCTTTGAAGTACCAGCTCTGAACACAGCTTTGAGCACAAAGACTGGACATTCATCCCACCGAATTCACACAACTGCAGAACCTGAGAGCAGGTTGTCTGTTATTGTTAAAAACCAAGGAGCCCATTACCTTAGCATTTTCCAGCAGAACCCCAAAAAGGAACTGTCTTTCACACACACAGTTCTGTCCCCCATGAGGCAAGTCAAATCTGTTCTGCTGCCTACAACAGAATGTAGCTCAAGACATCCACCATTTGTTTTCTTGTTTAAAATATAATGTAAGATTGCAAAGCAGAACCAATTTTAAAATCAGTCCTAGACTTAGGGCTATGTACTCTGTTTTAGAAACATTGCTTTGTTATCTGTCGAACTTTTGAAGCAAAAATAAAGTTTCACACAAAAAATATCAATCAATTCTAACTCTAAATTAGATATAAAAGTAAGAGATGTTCATCTGTCCTGTCTCCACTACCCTTCTTAGCCTCAAAGTCAGAAAAATATTGAAAGTCAGAGAAAAATTAACTTGGTTAACATGACTTTTGCTATTATTATCTACCAGTGTTGAATTCAGCTTCAAATATTCTAAAAGGATAAGAATTTCTTACTTTGTATATCCTTTATATATTTGTATACATGAAATTGTACAACACGTGAATCACAACATGGTGTTTTGCCCCCTTTTTACCATTCACCTTAGCACATACAGATGAATAGTTTGGCTCCCAATGTGAATCTCAGTCCTGGGTGTTCATATACTAGGTATTGATACTGACCCCATTCTTATTTTCTACATTACCTTGTATGGTTTGCCCTCTCTTGCTATTTCCTTCAACTTCACAGTTCTTTTGTCCTTGCTCGTCTTCCTGTTCCCATCTAAGAGTGGTACATTTGTGTGCATGGGAAGAATGTCAGCTGAAGCCTTGGGGTGACACCTAAAAATTGTGTTGAAATAATATTGCAAATTCCCCAAGCAAAGCAGTTAGAAATGCAGCAAAATTGAGCCTGAGCCTGCTTCCACTAAAATAAAAGAAAAAGTTCTTGAAGGAGGAGGAGGATAGAGAGAAGGGAAAGGCTACTAGAGACAAATCACAGATTAAAATATTTTGATTTTTATAATTTCAGTTACATTGCACCATAATCCATTAATTATAATCATTATAATGTGTTTACATGCATTAAGATTGGACCAGCATCACATTGTAACCTTCACCCAACAGTTTTAACTTTAGGTTTGAAACATCTCTTGCACCTGGACCTAGCTAAAAGACATTGACATTTCTTGAGGGAACATCTCTTGCACCTGGACCTAGCTAAAAGACATTGACATTTCTTGAGGGAACAAGTACCAAGGTAATGAACTGGTTTGCTATTAAGTGAGCATCTACCTTTTGCACACAGGATTGTGAATTTCACCCCCAGGTGTTCTCTCACTGAGTCAATGTACATGTAAGCTGCAGCTAAATACATCCATGTTCATCTGTTTGAACACTGCTAATTTTATGTCACTATTTATGGAGATATTTTTAATTTTCAACAGTGTTGTGGTTGTGTAGTCCCCTCTATCACAGTGAATAGCTCAATAAAACCACCAAAAGCCAAGAAATGGCTGTCAGCTATTTTTTACTTCCCTAACAGCAGGGTTCTTTTTCATTTTTCAGATAAAGTTAATGGATGCAGTTTTTCCACTGCCACATTTATAAAAAATTTGGTTTAGCGGCTGCTAAAAAGTACTTGCAAAACATCATTTAAGGAGCGAAAGTAGAGTATTTATGCAATATAGTGTTTATATCTTGTGGAATGACAGACACGCTGTTTAAGGAGATGTTGCTTTTCTCTCAGAAGTTAAGCACTTGGTTATACTCTGTAGTTATTCATTCACTTGGTGGTAGTTGTTACTTAAATACCTCCTGTCTAATCTCTGTACACAGACTTGTGGGCTTGGCAACCAGCAGAGATGCCTGGTATCATTTGCTGAGAAGTAACAGCAGCTCCTGGCTCACTCCACTGCCAGGGCAACCCAAATATCGTATTGATGTGGCGCTTTTTTCATATTTAAGTAATCAGCCCTCTTTCCTTTGGTTATTCCTTCCCTATTGAATTAGTCTGTCAGTTTTGGTTTATGTCTTGTTCATTTACTTTTACAATCACATGTATATATGTATTCACCTCTATTAACACACATTTTCCAAACACATATAATCAATGGTAGGGAAGTAATAAATGTCTATTGGGCTTTTACAAATTATCTGCAAAGTTGCACCTGCCAAAGTTTGTCTCATTATACTCAAGAAAGCGTTAGTCTAGCATAAATAAAGAGGAGTTTTATTGCCCTTAGTGTGATTAAACCATGAATAGCTAGGGTGGAAGTGATGTTTGTGAAAAGGCTGTTGTTTAAAAAGAGTACAGTTAAACTTCTGATAAAATTTTCCAGTCTAAGTAAGGCTCCAGTTAACCACATCAAAGATTGCAGAGAAAGAGAGATGAGGGTAGAAAAACAAATGGGAAGTTTGGAGTAACTGGGCTATCAGGCTAAAAAGGAGCAGTGGTGAGGGGCAAAACAGGGTTAGATCACCTGAGCATGTGTCTCTGCACAGCTGCTGAGATACAGCTTGTTTTCTGCTGGTTTCAATAGTTAAGTCAAAGGGTAACTGCATGAAAATACAAATATTTCTTCTGAGAAATAATCTCCTTTTACTAAGAAGACAAATCAAATCCCTGATTATTGAATCATTTAACAGAACATCATGATTTCCATGTGTTGTTCCGAGGATAGTACAGCATTTGAAAACAGATTGAGTTGCTCTTAGTTTACAAGCTGTCAGTCCAGATCCACATTCTTTTTAATAACAATAAAAAACATGTTCAGTTTGTCTGGCTTTTACTTTTTATTTTTGTTGTGTCATAAAGACACAATTTGGACTGGATTTTGGATGTTTGCTTTCCCCTTAAGCACTTCTATAGAATAAAAAATGGTTTAGATTTAGCAACAGCATGTTATTAAGTGCAGTTTGCCTGCTGTCCATACAACAGCTTTAATGCATAGCTGCAGAGGCATCACTCTAAGACAGAAACTTAAAAGTTAGAAACGATATAGCACCCAAGATCTTCATCTGGCGTAAATTAGCACCCAAAGAGAATGCTGATTTACACAATTTTTCTCTTCCTCATCCTGCATGTTTGACTCAGGATTTAAAAATAATGGATCTGAATTTCCGTTCCTCCCTTATTTACCTGTTAGCTACTTAAGTATCAATTAAGTGTGCAGAGAAATAGACTGAAAAATGGTAGTGATATGTAATATATGGGAGTATTGGAACAGAAAGTAAATCCCATGAAATTCTAATGATCTTTAATACTGGAGGTTATCACTTCTCACTGCCTGTACCTAATGCTTTTGCTGATGTTGAACACCAAAGGGAAGGCGTGAAGTAATACACTACTTGGTGGCCTGGAGAGGATAAGAGCAGTAGCAGAAAAGAGAAGAGCTCCTAGAGAAGGAAATTTTCATTGATGTTAGCTTTGCTAATGAAACTAATTGTGAAATAGCAAATGTGGAACCTTTGCTCAGCATTTATACCTCTAGGAAGGAGAATAGTGTGAAGAAAAGTAAAAGCAGAGGTTATCTGCTTTTCTAGGAAACTCCTCTTGCTCGGAACAAACCAACTGGGAAACAGGATTTCACTGTAAACAGCTGTTCTCAGCGTCTGCATTTCAATCACTCTCCTGTTGGGAGTACAATACATTCATATGCCAGCTGCAAAAATCAACGGGTATTACAGTGTGCTTCAGTGTATTTGCAAAATGGAAACAAGTACTGCAAAACGCATGTTCTAAGGTCCCTGCAGGACCCCAAATACCAGAGCACATATACCAGAGAAGAATATCAAGAGAACAGGATCTTGCAGTGAAAGCTAGTATTAGAAATGCAAATAAGAGGTACATGGCAAAACAGCAAACTGACATTTCTCAGTAACAGTGAGGATAGCCTTTGTCTCCAAAATGCAGCTAAAATTAAGTGAGTCTGAGAGAAAGATTCCCACAGTTCCAGCTCTCCACCCTCCATCCTTGTCATTTATACTTGCTAAAATAAAGTTTGTAGAAAGTTATAGTGTTCATTAAAAAATATGACTCTCAAACATCTAGCCCCAAGTATGCACAAGCATGCTGACTGCATACTTGTCTGTTTTAATGCTGTTGAAGAACAAATTTTCTAGGAAAATGCAAACAACTTTAGCAGCAGGTGGCTGAAGCATAGCCTTCAGAAAGCTGTTAAGAACCATTTTTGTCTGGGAAATAAAACATGGTTGCAAGCTATGTTATTTGCAGTTATTGATTCAGTGAAAGGAGTCACCTTATGTTTAATTCAAATTGTAGTCCTGGCTTGGACAGGCTTAGAACAATCAAGTTTTACAAATCCATGTGTTTAAGGGACTCTAGTGGTGGTTGTTCACACTGTCCCCCATGTTGTTTTTAGATTACGTCTCCTCTTACTGGCAGAGGCAAGAGCTGAAACAGATGAAGGGGTACGTGAGGGAGGGAGAGGGAAAGAAAGGTTCTGGTATCCACAGGAGGGGGCTGAATATGACAGCGGGGTGTAGGGCTATGGATCAGTGGCAGATCAAGCAAACAGTTCCCCAAAAGGACTGAGAGGCAGCACCATTCTTTTTAACTACGCACCTCCACTTAATGGTACATTCAGCGTCACATGTAAAATCAATACCCTAATTGCAGGCTGAATTACATCTCAATAAAGATTTATTTTTGCCTCATTGGTGAAAGAATTAAAGAAAAAAAAGTACATACATGCTTATATATTTCCTCTGCCCCCACCTTTTTTTTTCTTTTTAGGGAAAATCATCACAGCTCCTAGGCAGACAGAAGAAATTACATCCCGCAAACAGAAGGCTGTTCCTGTTACAGGGTGGTGAGTGCACTCGTTAGGTGATCAGCTTCCCATCTTCAGAGTGAAGATGTTCTTGCCTGTTACTGACATCTGTCAAATGTGGGCACTGCTGATTCATCAGAATAGGTTAATTTCACAGGAGAAGGTAACTCTGAGAATGCTACAACATTAATTTGCTAATTTGGTTGGGTCAAGAGCCCTTCGAAACAAGGGGCCTGCCTCATCATTACTGGATATACACAATCCTGTGTGAAGGTTTCGGGAGTATTTTTGTTCCAAAGAAGAAGTACTTTGTAAATAAAACAAAACCACCCTACATACCCATTGCAGATATTTAAATTTAAAAATGACTGCGAAATACTGTCCAGAGTTTCCTGCAGAAATTTTCATCAAAATATACATTCCCCCCAGAGACCATTTCTTTGCTAAAATCAGCTATGCCTTTTCAAAGTCACCACAAGATTTTGTACAGAGTGGGATTTCTATGGTTGTAGACATTTTTCTTTTATTTTCATTTATTTTCTCACATTAATTACTTTCACCATGGAAGAAAGAGACAAGGTAGGCTATGAGCAAATAGGAACCTCCGTCTCTGCCAATCTCCTGGGCAGCACATAAGCACTGTTCTGGACAAAGAATGTCTGCTCTGTGCCTGGACCAAAGCAACAGATGCCCTCCTTTTTCAGTTCCTCACAAAAACTAAAAAAACCTTCCAACTTCCTTGCACATTTTCTAATACCTCCATCACCAATATTTTAGTGGAGCAAGTGGCTGATGGTATACTTTCATGACAATACCAGCTAAAATAAACGCTGCTATGACTTGATGTTTCACTAGCCTCCCTTGGTGGGTACATAGCAAAAAGGCAGACTCAGCTGTTCACACATATGCAAAACACTTCACAATCCTCCCAAAAAACTAAAATCCCAGCACAGTGTTCCAGGGTTTTAATGGTGACAAGAGAATATGGAGTCAAAGACCAAATAAAGACATGAAAACCATGTTGGGATTCCACAACACAAAAATATTTGAGGTACTCTGAAAAAAGCAGTAGATAGTGGCAATGGTGCACCTATGCAGCAATTACAAATTATAGCAAGCGCTCTGCTCAGCCTTTCACCCTCCACACAGGCTGGGACTGAGGCAACAGCACAAGTAAAGACCATGCATTTAAACTCAGATGTGGGATGAGACAAGTTTTGTTTGTCAGTTTAGCTAGATGCACGCATATATATATATATATGCACAAATAGAGGTGAGACAGATCACAAATAGTCTCCCTCTCCCCTATCCCTGACCTCACATCACCACCCCATCTGCTGAAAATTGCCCTGCCCAAACTGGTGGCAGAGCATGCAGAACTCTCAATATTAATAAGCCATTTTTTTAAAAAAGCAGCAACACTGGTGTCAGCAGCACGGTTAGTACTTAGTCTTCCCTACAAGTGCTTTAAGATGTTTAATATCCTCCAGGGAAGGCAATGCTGCCATCAGTTATATAATTCACTCTGAGCATGGCATTTCTAACTATAGACTAATGTGGTGCAAAGTCAGCTGTGGGTGGGTAGAGCTCAGAACAGAGAAGAGATGTAGATATCACCCAGAGAGGCACCACGCTAAAGCATCAGGTTTTGTCATACAGTCTTTTACTGAACAGGTCAGGATATCAAGACGAATTTTTGAAGAAGAATTTTATGCTTGTTACCTCCCTGGACACCCCGAACTGTGCCATTACAGATACACTGGTGGGCAAGGAAGAGTCACTGCGGGCTGCAGTCTTTCTTCACTTTTTTAAGGCTTTTTGTAACCCTCCACGAAAATCTTGGAGACTCAGATCCCACAAGACTCTGTGAGTCACAAAGCACACTCTGTTATGGATAAGGCCCACTGTGCTCAGCTGCTGTACCTAAAAGCTCTGTGGTCTACAGCCAAGTGGTCAAGATTTTCTGAGACAGACTGTGAAATTTTCCAGGTTCGATCCACTCTCCAACAGATCATTAACTTGGAAATGAGACATGGAAGGTTCACCTAAAGCATGATGTCAGAAAAGTCTGATCAATTCTAAATTAGGAAGTTGGTAGTAACAGCATTTTTTCACTTCTAATGTAGCTATTTTGTAAAAGTTATATTTTCTTTATTTTTAGCCAGGACCGTTTTAGAGGTGTGCTACTGGGCTGATTTGTACATCTTGGTACACTTGCAAATGTAGAACTTTTGGGGCTCTTATGATGGCAAACAGACAGAATCAACCACATGGAGAGAGGTGCTAAGGTTACAGGGCTACAATTTCCAAAAGTAACTTCTGGGTGTCACTGAAGAAGCCTCATCAAGAATTGATTAGTCAAGTTTTGAAAAAACTATCTAGGCTGTCTGTATACAAATCCATATACTGTATCCAAATAAATTCTAAGCTGATTATCCATCAGCTGGATCAAATCCAGTCAGAATTTAACAGACGAAGAAAAGTATAAAACTGAAAATACTGGAACCTGGCAAGATAAAAATCATGTGAATTTTAATCCCAACCACATACCAGCGGATATTCCACTCAAACTATGCTGCAAGGCTTAAGTACTATCTACAGAAATAAACTGTTCAGAGATAGGACCAAGACAGCAGGAAAACAATCTTTCTAGCTATGTACTTTACATTCTGTTATTATCTTCAGAAATCCTCCTTTCTTCCTTGAGTTGGAGGGAAAACACATGCTGGACTCAGATGCCAATTATCTCGAAGATTATTTCAACAAAGGCAGCAAAGCAAAAGTACAGCAGGAATAACTCAGCACAAGATTTCAAGTTAGACTGATTTTGTTCTACAGTGATTTGAAGGGTCTATTAAACCTGCTTTTGGTGATAGCTAACTGATAGGCCACTAGCACCACAAAGCCTGAAAGTAAAATTATCTTCCAATTTAAATAAACATAGACAATCTCAGAATCCTTAGAGAGAAAAAACCAGGTACCATTACTTCTTTATTTCTTCAAGAATTCTAGTAAGGCTGCTTAAAAAAAAAACCCAAACAAACCTGAAAACAGTTCTGTTACACACAGCATGGTTCAGTACATATTCAAGAGCAATCCAGTTTGACTAGACTTCTGTGACGGATGATCAAAGTATCGTGGTGTAATTTCCATCTCCTCCCCACCCAAATGGATGCTGTACAGGGACAAGGCCCTGCATGTGATATGTCCAGGAAGGCTGTAAAACAGACTAATGATAGTTTAACCTCATCAAACTCGAGCTAAGATTATGATCAAAAGTAAAATTCTTATGAAGTGATAAGAGTTTACTTCACTGAAGCACACGTGGCAAAAGCAGACATCTACTAATCAAATGCCACGATTGGAAGGACGAACATTGCAGCAAGTCCTTATTAGTAAAATAAAAAGGGTGAGAAACCAGGCAGATTTGGCTTGGGCTTTGAAGCAGGATGAAAACTGAGCTAATATGGCAGATACTGTACAAAATTTACATCTAATCTAAATGTTTCCAAAATAATAACAGAAATTATACACAAATAAAAGGTCTGTAATCAAATATGAAGACCACACAGTGGGGCACTCAGATGATGAGAGGACACTCTCCAAAGCCTTTTCTCTGCTTGTACACAGCTTGGAACAAGAGCAAGCTTGGAATCTCAACCGTATC
Organism: Struthidea cinerea; assembly: GCA_013397865.1. Classification (NCBI taxonomy): domain Eukaryota; kingdom Metazoa; phylum Chordata; class Aves; order Passeriformes; family Corcoracidae; genus Struthidea; species Struthidea cinerea. The sequence continues at coordinate 1,424,444 of VZTI01005471.1, read as the reverse complement.
CAAGGATGTTGGATAGGGTTGTTCTATTACAAGCGCCTGTATTCTTAAGGAATATATTTGTATGGTCTGAAACAATGAAACATCAGATAGTCGACAACGTCAATGTTTGTCATATAATTCAAAGGCACAGGAGTGCAGTTTTTCCAAGTTTAAAAAAGAGTTGTATTGAAATCCTAAGTCTGTTCTGAAAAATTCATACATAAAAAGAGGAAATTCAGTGAGATCACAAAGGGATAATTTTAGAAGAAAGGGCTTGATTAAGTTAAATTTCTAACAACACTTTATCCATTCACTTGGGTACAATTATTGGGACACCATCTTCTCTCAGGCATCACATATGCTTCTGTATGTAAGAAATAAAAAATCTCATAGGTCATACAAGGGAAGACATGAACAGCTGCCCATTCTTCTCCATGAAGAATAATAGCCTGTTATTAAGTGGTGCATGAGTTTTCAAAGCAAATTAATTTCTTCAAGTTTCTCCAAGGATGAAGGAACCCCTGTTTCAGCTGTAGCCTCATTGCTTGGGTAGTTAAGTGGAAAACTTAATACTTGTAGTGCTCACACGTACTTGTAGATCATCCTTGCTGGTCTGTGCACTTGGCAACAGGAGAGAGAAGGGGAATCAATTGTACCTTCTCAAAAATAAAATGTTAACTGCTGACATTGGCCAAATTAAAATCATTCTCCTCCCTATTCCCTTCAAAATACAATAATTTCTCTTATTTAAAACACCCTCTTTTTCTTGCAGGGTATATTTTTCTTTCCAGATTTCTTCTCATGAAGAAATCATTGTTTTCTGCTCAGATACCAGAAGCAAAGTATTTATGTTCAGGCAGAGTTGAAGAATGAAGTTGCAGTCAAGAAAATACAAATTTCAGAGAAGTTGCATGTGATTGAAAACCAGAGGTTTGGAAATTGCTGCTCAGAGCTAATCATAGTAGTCACTATTGGACTGCTTTGGCAGGTCTTGCCCCAAAGAAGATCTGCTATCTCCTTACCCAGAACTTCTATATTTGCATAGTCTTCCTACAAGAGGTCAGGGTTGTGGAGGGATGTCTCACGTCTTTTTAAAAGACAGGATTTTCCTTTCCCTTCCTTTGGTCCCTGTGCTCGATATGGCTGCAACTTCTATGATCCACAAGGAGGTTAATCCACTTGCAAATGGGCTGTGCCCCGGGTGCCGGGTCGTGGGAGATGATGCAGTGCAGAGCTGTCTCCAGTCCAGCATGACATCACAAATCACATGCAACCCAGTGCAAGCAAGGCTATATTCTTTCCATAGCATGCTGCTTTCAAGATCCACCGTGTATGCCAGTTATCCCACCAATCTTCTATTATTTCAGCTTGTAGAAAATTTACTGTAAAACCTGCATGTTTTAAAAAGAAACAGACTATAAGCAATTTTCATGTGCCACTCCATTATGGTAGATAATGAGATTTCACATTTTATTTTACTGATAATAGAATCAGGGATTTAAGTGCCCTTGTCAGAGCATACAATGAAGCTTTGTGAAAATAGGTAGAGTTTTATTACTAAAAACATAAAGCAGAATACTTTTTCTCAGAAAGTTCTGCCACAAACATATGACAACATGCCAGGCAAGAAAACCCATTTGCTTGTGCCTTAGTTTGTACTCATCTTCAGCAAAAAATTAATGGTATGTGACTGCCTGATAGCTAGCACAGAATTTCTTTTTCACAAATTGTGTATTAAGAACAGATAATCCTTAACACTGGATCTTACAGAAATACCATGAAGGAGTTCTAGAGCTCTGCTTCTTGCTCATGGCCTTGGGTATGAATCCTCCTTGAATCCAGGAGACGTTTTCAAATGAATCTCCCATTTCCTAAATTATTTTGTAAGTGATCCTGGTTACTTCAGCTATCCGGCAGATAAAGGAAATGGAAAGGTTTGCTGTTTTGCTCTTGAGTAAAGTATCTACACCCTTAATGACCGTAATCTTAATGAAGAGGTAAATGAGACTTTCAGAATTGGATAACTCTGAATATATTGGATAGTTTTTCATGGGTTTTTTTGGGACCACTTCCTTGCCCTAAGAAACAACCAGTCTGTGCAAGTAGCGCTGTACACAAAGTGATAACAAAGTTTGATTTAATTTGATTTCCTTACCTTCTTCCATTACACAGCATGCAGAATAACGCAGCTAATTACATACATAACCATGGCTGGTTTCCCTCAAAGTGCACACTAAAGGCTACTTCAGGGAAACTAAAGACACGTTACAGTATAGAGAACTGGGGCTCCATCAATGCTAGGACAGTCTGCTCTGCACTCTCAAGACCTTGAAATTCTAATAAACAAAAATAGTTTTTCTCTGAAACAAGACTTACCTCTTTCTAAATTTCAGCTTTTAATCCCAGCAATGGAACTGTTCAACAGAAAAGGTAGGGAGGGTATATTTCAAAAAATATGAATAAAAGTGTATAATTTTATGCATTACTTTTTTTTCCAGTAGTCAGATGTCTTGTCCTCCAATTTTAAAACATGAGGGGGGCTGCAGGCCAAGGGAGGCTCCCTTCCATACTACATGTGGTAGTTCACATTTCTGTGCACTCAGTCTTGCCTCCTGGCCTTGGAGAAATGTTTTGGATATTTTTTTTTGAAATCAAGCGTCAAAAGCTAAACCACTCCAGAATCAAGGCTACAACTATGTATTCCATTTTCTTTTTTTAAAAAAGAAAATACAGCTAAACTAAGAAAAAAATCTTTTCCCTGTTACTTACAGACCTGGTTTTAATTATTGTGCTGTAGAACTAATGCTTGCAATCAGCTCTCACTCACTTGGGACTTTCCTAACACTGCTTTCTCTAACACTGTCCTCAGTATTGATTAAAAAAAAGTTAATGAAAAAAAAGTAAATCTGGCATTTACATATCTAGACACTAGACTATTAACAGTATTTGTTCTCTAATATCCATGAATTTAGTCCTCAATAGCCACAAAGGCTCATGGCAATTTCTCCAATTAATATGAGAGAAATCTTTGTCTGCATCTATTTTTATGTAAGAGATAAATAATCAAGGTGAATTTAGTGCTAAAGACAAAAGGGAGGATATGATGGTTTGGCATACTCTTGGCATAAATGCTACAGTCTTTTAAAATACAAATCAACCCACAAAATATTCCAAACATTTTAATGCTGAGCTGATATCACTGTTCTAAATAAAAGAAGAATTACTCTTGTTACAGTCTCCCTCTATTTCAATTGAACTTCAACTATGGAGAAGTCACTGTATGAGAAGTCGCATATGGGATTGCATCTCATTGATGCACTGTAGGGGAAAAGACTATTAAATGAGACAAATTCAGCTCCCAACATGGAGAATATCAAAGTATTTAAATGACAGCAGAGCTTGAGTTAAAATAGCTGAGACACAAGAGTTTAAGAGATGACCTTCTCTTGAATGGTGACATGATTTGCCAATTATCCATCAAGCTCTCTGTGCATATTTGATACGTTTATCAAATATGAAACCATTCATTCTAATATAGTGGAGAGTAAAGTTTTATTCATTGTGAGGTAGCCTCGTTATCCCACTGTGCTTTATCATAGAGACAGCACAGCCACCTTTTAATGTTTCACATCCAACAGCCTTTAAGAGTGAGAGATGCTCACCTGTCCTAGCTAAAACTTTCATAGAAAAAGATGTCCATTTATAGCAGAGAATTAACTGCATTAAAAAAATGAATATACTAATACACAGTAGGACTACTACACCCATCCCAATCACATTGCACTTCTGGACACAGCATACCTCTCTGCCTTAGTACCAAGGGATATTACTTCTTCAGCACAGACTCTCTGGGTGATCCCTAGCCCCTGAGATTTGTTTCTGACTGCAGAAAGTTATGATTTTTTCTTGCCTTGAGTGAGCAGACAGACCACGTGTTGGTGAATGCATGGTAAATGTGTCGATAAGGAGCCAGGATACACGCAGGACAGAAACTACAAGGAACTGCCATCAAGGAGATAGACTGCCCTGCTCTATGAAGGTGGAGCAGAAAGAGCAGAAAAGAAAGGACAATCAGTGATTACTTCTGGAGAGAACATGAGTTTTAGCTCCTTGTTTTACAATAACCTCTTAAATAATTGAGTGTTCTTAAAAAAATGAATGATACATGTTTGCTTCTTAAATTTCTCTAAAGAATAACTAATTATATATGACTGATAAGTAAAAATGAGATAATTCAGACTAACAAAACCGCTGAACATTGGCTAGATAACGATTGTCTTATGCAATCTCAGTCTGACTATAGTCAATACAAACACTGAAGGGCTCTTCGGAAGGTGACGGAGATGAGGGGAAGGAAGATGATTCATGTTGAAGGAAGAGAGGATACAAGAAGCATTGCTAAGATGTGAGACCAACTGTCAGGAAGACATGGATGGTCATTGGAGCTTAGAAGGAGAGCAAGGATGAGTACAAACAAGGAAAATGAGAGTATGCAATAGAAACTAAACAGCTGTAGTCCCACCCCATTACGCCCATGTACTACATATATATACTTTCTGATAAAAAAACAAACCCTGTCCAAGCGTCCGTAGTCTCTACAGGGAAGTAAGAACAGACATAAGAGAAAAAAGGCCAAAAATCTCAATCAAGTGATTGAACAATATAAACAAAACCAAGACGAAACTCACTTTGCATAAATTTGACTTCATTGCTTGAAAATAAGGTGTTCCAAGGACAAATGAGACGAAACAGGGAATATATAAAGGGCCCAAAAGACAGAATATATGCCTAAAAGAAGAGTAAATACTACAAAATTGTAGAAAAAGAACAAGGTGTATCTCACACAGTAAATTTAAACAGTGGCATTGAAGGCAGGGAGGAGAAAATTGGATGCTGTAAATCCAAAAGTAAAATACTGTGCAGTAGTGTAAAAATACCAACCTATTACAAGGACTGGAAGAGGAAACAAGCATCTGCTTTATTGTGAATACACTAGGCAGTTTTCCCCATTCACTTTCATGTTATTAACTCAATAGATGGAGAAAAAACAACCAGATTGATCAAATTATTACCTTGCTTGGCACAAGGTGGTTCATTGATACTTTCTTTCCTGACTTTGTTATTACTGATGTTCCTAGTAGCAAAGTTCAGTGGCCTGGAGAAAATGCCCTTCCTCCACTTGGCAACATTTCCTTACTGAAACTGAAGTAAATAAAAAAAACCCTGACAACAAAGAAAACAACAAAACAAAAATATGTATAGTAACATATCACATGGGGATTTCTGAGTTGCAGCCTGAAATATGAAAGCCTGATGAAAATCGAATGCTTAACAACAGTAAGGGAAAGCAAGAGAGAGTCAAGAATAATAATGAGCACCATTAAAAAGAGATGCAGAGTCCCTCTCTTTTCTCCTCACAGAATTGTAGTCACAGCTATTGAAGACAATTAAAGGCTTCAGTTCAGATAAAAATCTCCATCACTAAATGTTATACACACACTCAGAGAAGATGAGAAATGATTGCTGCCTCAAGCACTGACGCTCCAAGAGGACAGGACAAAGGACAGAAGATGAAATAGGGGCACAGAGGACTTCTTGAAAGATGCTGCATTCTTTAAGTACTGAATCAACAAAGGTCTTATATATGCACAGTCTTTCTTTGAAGACAGTTCAAGGTGACTGTTTCAAGATAAGTATGCGCTTAAGTGTCTTGGTGGACTGGAGCCAGGTGTCTTGGCAACTGACATGACTGAGCCCAGAAGATGTCTCGTCTGTGGTTGTGTTGAGGATGGGCAAAGGAATAATTACAGCCTGTTGACTTTATTGATGTGAGCCTTGGTATCTCTGATAAGCTCTTGTAAGAGCCACTCATAGGCACATGCAGAGTGTCTGATCCATGCAGGGCTGCTCCTTTTAAAAAGCATAAGAAATGGCCAAGAAATACGGAATTATGCTATGAAATACGAAAACCTCACCTTCCAGCCACACATCTGCGTTGTGCAGGTTGTAAAACACAGAAAAATAGCCCAAATGTATATAATTTCCCTGACAGAATTTGAAACAGTTGAAAACACTAAATTGTTAGGTTCCACCACCCAATCTCACAAACATAATTCTTGTTTGCAACAGGAAAGATGGCAGAGAGACAAGCTGTCCAGTGGGTAGTATAAATTAGCAAAGAAACATTTCAAAGAGACATAAATACAGAAAACATCCCACAGTTTTCTTATTTAATTCAAAACTGCCACAAATTCTGTTGTCTACTTGCATATTTTCTCAGCTGCAGTTTGAAGACTTCGAGTTGCATCTGGAATTCTGTATATATCTGGATTAAACAGCACACACTCCCCAGAGACAAAAGAGTCAGGATACATTTGGTGAGCAAGAATTTCCTTAACAAAGACACAAAATGTACAGAATAAGGTGCCCTGGCAAAAGCTGCCCTGCAACATCCTTATCCCATCACTGGGGAGAACAAAGGCAAGGCAGGGGGCATGGAGAGAGAGGGGGCAAGGTGCAGGGAGGGAAATCAGTTGCTTGCATATCAGCTCACAGTCATAGAGAAAAGACTGAATTTTCTTCTACAGAAGGCAGAGAAAAATCAGCAACAATTAATAGCTGGGGATGCAACTTTACCCATGAAGTTTACATTTCCTCAGGTAACAAAAACCAAAATAATCAACAAAAACCCCATGAGTTCTGTGTTGCTTGGCTATGTTGGACCATATTTATTTTGCCCTATGGTATTTGAGTCTTTGAAACCACATTTTTCACAAGTCTCTAAGTTTTATGTTTGAATGAAATAACTACTATGGATCCTTAATGAGACTTATGAAATGGGTTCTGCTATAACATATCAAATAAAAGGTAAGTGGTGCACCTCTGTGTCCCTCTTCCATACTGCTTGTTCTTTCTTGGGGCATCTGTAGCCACAGTTGTTTTCCAATTAGTTGATTGCTGATATGAGCTTTCAGAAGCTCCTGACTCCAAGAGAAGGCAACACCTCCCAAAAGCTGATCAGCAGCATCCCTCACTCTATGAAGCCCTTCTCCATGTAGGAAGAGTTTCACCAACCCTGGATCTATTTAAAAGATGTGTTAGATGTGTTTGGGACACACCACAGGGATGGAACGTGGCTTAGTGATGAACATGGCAGTGCTGGATTAATGGCTGGACCCAACTATCTTAGAGGTCTTTTCCAACCTACATGATCCTATGATTCTATGATTTTTCAGTGTTTTCAGTGGCTGTCTGATGAAGTACCACCAGCCACTTTTGCTATTGACAGAAAATATTTAGAAAGAACTGTGTAAGGAGTGAAAGGAATTGCAGTAGTTCCCTTTTAGTTAAAAGAATTGCATGATTGAATGAGAGAATGAAAAAATGGGTGTAAAGAAGACAAATAACTGATGGGAAACATATATCAAAAGAAAACAAAGTCTTAGCAGTAATTTCACCTGAACGCTATTGCCCATGAAATTTTTAGATATCATCGTTTCCTTTTCTGTCTTCTGAATAACAATGATGCCACAAACCAGCAATAATGGACTCAGAGGACTGAGATTTCTTCTTTTATAGTTCTCTCCTGGGACATTTCAGGATTTGCATTGCTTCTACTTTTTAAGAGTGGCTTTATTTAACTGTGCGCTTCTCTTCACCTCTCTGCACGCTTCACATTGGGACAGGAAAAGAAATGAATGAAAAGCATTGTGAGACCCACAAGCACTAAGAAAGAGGAGGTGAAAGGGACATAATGTATATGTCCCTGAAGGAAAGAACCATGTTAGAAATAAAGACAAAAACCAGACTAGATTTCAAAACCACTCAAACATACGAGACTGCTTGTATTAAAAATGAGAAGGAACACATTCCTAAGTTTACATACTCAGCTTCACTTTCTCTTTCAACTTTGCAAAAATTTCTCTGCTAGTAAAAGTATACATTTCTAATAAAATAATTGCATTTAATATTAATAAGGTGCCTTTCACCTCTCACCCTCAAGTTGCTTCACAAAATGTGTTTCTCACAGTTTTTCATAGTCAGATGAACAGGGCAGTTTAATTAGGTCCATCTCACTCTAGGAAAAAAGAGGGAGAGAAGCTGAACAACCCATGCTCCAAACACTTGTGTTGAGTGTTGACTCTGAACTCATTACTACGCATGCATACATTGGTGCAGTTCAAATTCCTGGCACAAGCAGTTCAACCAGAAATGGAAAACAGAATAAATACTGACTTGTGTAGAGACACCAGACTTGAGAAAACCAAATTCAGTCTATTATTTTGCTGTAGGTGCTAAAGTTTCTCAGTCAAGGTACACTTTGTGCTTACAGCTGTCATGAATCTGGTAGCACTATGAGTGTAATTACATCAAACATGGGTTCCTTACATGCTGCTACAAATCTAGGAATCTAGGCTCAATTAAAGGGACTTTAACCATATGGACTCTCTAACAATCCTCACTGATGTCATGGTGACACAGAAGTTAACATGCAAGGCTTTTGACCCATGATCCTTTGCTCTACATGAGGTAACCTTTCAATAATCACTTGCTCTAGACTTCTGACCTCTGTTTAATCCCACGTGCCAAAGGAATGATCGGCCTGGGATAATTTAGGTCACCAGACTCACACTGTCAGTGCCAACTACCATTCCTCAAGACTACAGCCCTCATGCTGACACCCCAAGACCTGTTGGTGTTACCTGTAGGCAATGCAATGGAGTTTCGAGATCACCATGGTTCAGTTGTAGCCTTCTCTTCTGACTGTTAGCACAGCTTCCGTTCTGAAGCACTCCTGCTCCACTGTGCCTGCCCTGGCCACTGAAGAGCAAGCAGCCAAGAAGTCTTGGATACAACTTTCTTGTGGCAATGCTACTCCATTCACCAAAGCTGTTTGAGCAGGGAAAGGCAATGCTAGGAACACAAAGGATATCTCTGTCTTCCCCATCCACTGTTTTAGCCCAGTAAGTTTAAGATGAACATGAGTCTTAAACATACCTCTCTGACAAATCTTCAACAGCTTCCACAGGTTTCAAAAAAAGCTTCATAGGCTATCCTGAAACTCATGAAGTAATGCAAGACAACCCCCAAATATCTCAAAAGAAAGAAAACCAAAGCCGTGTAGCACTTCTCTTCAGTTACACGTAATTGTATTAATTTTCTACTCTTTAACAATGTTTGTCCATAAAGGCATCTAGGAAAAATCTCCCAAGGAAGACCATCAAAATGTAAACGTGGTCTCTTTATGCTAGGACAGATTTATTGACAAAAAAAGGATGAAAAATAAAATCACTTATGTTTGTCCTATTAAACCTGACTAGGCATTTTACACGTTCCTTATATAAGTGCTGAATGAGAGATGATTTTGACATTGGTCCCATCCTCTAACACAAGAGATTTTGATTTTTTATTGCCATGAATAGTTACACAGACAGAGGAAGAAGAGGCAGAGTGAGAATTTCAGTGTACAAATATTTATATTCACAAGTCAAAAACTGATACAGTCTTCTACTACACAAGGCAGTATCTTACACTGCATTTCATTGCCTAAAGAGCTAGAAATTGAAATCAGACTTCCCATAGGATTAAAAGTATACACTGAATTTGTCCATATTTAAAGTACCAGAGCGGCAGATAAAAGTTTGAACGTCATGAGACTGTAAAGGAAAAAGAAAATCAGAGAAAGGTCATTGGAGGCCAGCAAGCGAGAGACTAAAGACAGCTTGCAGAACAAGAAGTTCATTTAAACACAGTAATTTGAAAACAGGCACAACAGGAGACGATCTATATTATCTTTTATTTGCTGAATCTTTTTGCTTTTACTACTGCCAATTCCTCCCCTGCAGTTTAGACCTGGCAGCTAAATCTCTGTTGCTTTCCAGCAGCTTTCAGAAAACAGATAAGAAACCAAGCTAGCAAAGAAATAGGCTAAAGTACTCTCACTTTCTTGCTCACTCTCTACTCAAGTGCAGCAAGTGAATCTTTCTTTACAGCATCATCTAGGGGCTTGGGAACTCTGGACAGCAGAAGTCTTATACTGACCTAGAAATGTCCAAGTCTATGACTACCATAAACTTCTTGATAATGGTTTTCTAAGTTATTATATACTTTTAGCTGTATTGTGTATATCTTGGGAAAATAATGAGACTTAGTTCACATTCAGGCCCCACAAAGGTGATACTCTCTTGATATGTAAGGCTCTGGAGTGGTTTGGACCCTGCAGAGAGAAAAAGGAGGAAAAGCCTCTAGCTATTATCTTGATAGCAGAATCATTCTGCAGAGAAAGGCTCATCATATTTTACAAGAGAAATTATACACAAAAGATGCTTTAAAAAGAAAAAGGCAGCATACGGACCAGTCTGTTCTTGTGCATTTGTTGACAGACTTTTATTTTTCATAGAAATTAATATCTACTGAGTCCAAATGTTCTCAAGCTATTAAGAAATATTTCCCTCACATCCTTTTTAGAAACAGCTGCTGCATTCTACGTGGACTACAAAACCAATCTTTTTAAGCTATCGGTGTTTGTGCTTGAAACCAGTTATGCTTGCACTTTGTTGACTGTGCTTTAAAGTCTTAAAAATAAATCAGCAATTCATTCTGCACATCTTTACACCTCAGAAAATTGTTGAAATGCTATAATGAGGAGACAGAACTGGAGAACATGTACTGTGTTAAATGTACTTGTGATCACTGACTACAGTGGGAGTGCTATGCATTGTCCTTGCCTTATAAAAAAACTAAACTTTGAGCCTGAATCCCACTGTCTATCATGGTGTAACACTGCAAAGCAAAACCTAGCTTAGAGGTCTGGAAAATTTGTCTCCTTTTCTTTCCCAAGTGGTAAGTCATGCTCTGTTGCTAAAACTACCAAACATTACATTTCTTGCAAAGCCCAAAAGGAGATCCAACTTTGATTCTCTCACCAACATTTATTTATGGTGCTTCACAGCTGAAATTCTCTAATTTCATGAATTCTGGTCTCAGACTCTGGCAGATGAATGGTTGAGTCCTGCTTGCTTCCTTTCCTTAAGAATTTCTTCCTATACCTTCCCTACTAGTAATGATATGCCTATGAGTTTCTGTTTAGTTGCTACTCCCTATTGCTGAGATACTTCTCAACCATCAAAACAAAGTTTACATACAGCTTTTTACCTCTTACAATCAGAGCTGAAAATATTAATTTCAGATTAGACTTTCGTCTCCTTGGTTCCTCTCAGGACAGAGAAAAAGAAGGTTTTCTAGAGTGCCTTTGCAATCACTGCTTACTATTCTGCTATCCTTGAAAAGGAAGGCCCGATATTCCTCATTCTCAAGTGCAGTCCTCTTGTGTATTTATTTTGAAGCACAAGGTGTTTTCCAGATTTACTAATTTTTCTTGTTATCTTTTCACAGTCCATCCCAGTAATCTACAGATTATTTTGGTAAAAGCGTGGGATAGGACTCTCATTCTCTGATCTGCAGATCTGACAAAATTTGTGTCAGAGGAGACCTGGAACTGGAGATGATCAACCATTTCTCAAGAAAAGTTTAATTCAGTAAGACAGAAGATTTCACAGGAACAAAAAGCTTAACTTCGTCTCTCAAACAAGAGAGACTAGATAAGACATATCTGCTATTTGGCACACTTAAAAAAAATCTTAAAAAGCAATCTACATGACCCAAAAACTCTTAATCAAAGCTTGCAAAAATTTCTTCACATTCCATGTATCTAATCGTGATCCCATTAACAGCAAACTTCCAGAAGCTTAATGAGAGAGTGAGATTTGGTTGTTTCTTTCAGCATTGCTGGAATGGGTACACAATCAGCTTCAAACCTGATTTAATTCAAAGACTAATTCTGAAAGGATATTGATACAAAGGGACCAATGCAAAAACCTATTGAAGTCTGTAGGAGCCTTTCAATTGCACAAAGACCATGACTTGAAGTGAATTCATTGCAGGCTTTGATCTTAAGTTAGGAAAAACTTCACTAAATGATGGAAGAATAACATAATTTTATAAAGGCATAAAATCTGAATGAGACCGGAGACGGCCCAAGTCTTCCTCTGTCCATGTACTCATAATCCAAAGAAAACTGCTGACAATACTGTTATTAGTCTAGGGGGAGGAAGTTATACAAGTATAACCAAAGTGTTAAAAAATCATTATGCTATATTGAAATTTAAAAGGTTGTTTTCACTTGATTCACTGGAGTGTAAGAAGAGAAGACTCAAAATGTTTTATATGTTTTCTATGATGGAAAGTGAAAAGTAAAACACTATTGCTTGCAGAAGTTTCCTAAGATCTAAAAGTTAACTGGGTACATGAAGTTGATCAGCTACTTAAATTCAGTGTTGAGAAGGAATAAATAAAGATAACAATAATTTCAAATTTTCTTGTGCTATTAATTTCTTAAGTAAATCATCTCTTTTTTTTTTTTTTTTTTTTTTTGTTTTTTTTATAATCCCC
>VZTI01005471.1:1346483-1399280 GCA_013397865.1 Struthidea cinerea | reverse complement strand
AAAAAGTAATATACACGAGTACATATACATACAAATAATAGCTATAGTATCTATATAATACAAATATACATATAAAATAAATACACTTTTATGCATACAGTGAGTACACTACACTTATATTAGTAAAGAGGAAACCACTCATTACTATTTGCAGGCTTTTGAATGTGCTAAATATAGAATAGCTTGTTGAGTCCACTTTAATTTTTGCTAAGTATCATCCCAGTTTTTGAAAATAACTTAAACATATGTCCTACTGCTTTCACAAAATCAGAGTCTTGCAAAAAAGTCAGGTACCGTATAGCATCTTACCTGATGTGCCACAGCTAAGGATCTTGCCAATTCTCTTTACACTGTAATTCATCCATGTACAAATATGTCTAGTTCTAATTCTCCTGATTAGAGCTAGTTGCTCAGCATGCTTTCCCTCATCAAATGCTTATCAGATACCAAGTATCTAAATGACGTCATAGTTTATGTAGATAGACCAGATCTGTATCTACATCTGTAGTCTTTTTCCCTTCCTCTCCTTTAGTCCTTGACAGAAGTCTTATGTTTGCTGAAGACCTATTAGAACTACTTTTCTCATTGAAACAGAAATAGCAAAGAGTCTTCACAGGATGACAACAAAAGAACAACAAAAGAAAACGTTTCTCAAGATGCAATGTATTTCCATGTGGAAGCCCCAGGACCTGTAACTGTATTTTCATTTCTTAGGGAGAGATATTCAAACCCTGTTACTATTTCACTGTTGTTTTTTAAATGCAAATTCAGTAGAAACTTTTCATTTTTCAGCCAGAAGAGAAACCTTTACTTTTGAGTTACATTTTAGAAAAGCGTGATTTTGATAAGTTTGTTTTATTGTTTTCCCAAAGGTTTTAGGTAAACTGTTTTTCATTTTGCTGCTTGATGTATCTAGGATACGGCAATGTCATTTCTGGACAGTGTTACTGAGAAAAAAAAGATTTTAGAGAAAATTTCTATTAGTCCCACTTTTTGCAGAGTTTTGGCCCAGTTATAGCTGTGCCATATCTTGAACACTTAAATTACACTACTGGGACATTAAAGAAATAAAACCCAGCAGCTGTATTTCTGCATGCAATGCCATAACCACTACCACAGCAATTAAAAGGTACAATTCAACCACATGGGGGTTTTGACTGACAAATAAGTTGTTTTTATAATACATGCAATAATTCCCATAACTGCTGGATCTGAAAATTCAGGGACAGAAGACTACTTTTTTGCTAAGGCCTTCAATACTCTTGTTTTCACTTGCAGTAAAATCAGGAATTAGTTACAAAAAAAGAGATTATCTAAAGACAGAATCACCTGAATTTACACCATCTTTAAAGTCACTACCATGCCCTTAAGGCACCCATTTTTCCTCTGTGTTGCACCACTGCATAGTGCAAACAGAATTAGCTCAGACATAGGAGGTACATGAGCTACAGAACTACTATCATATATGGGCTATAGGCTTCTCTACAGCCAACCTTCCTGCCCACAGGTTTTCTGAGACTTGTGCAATCAGTGCTAAAATACCCTGGAAAAGGTAAAAATTGTTTAAGCCCTATAATGATTATTTATAAATTATCTATGAAGTGAGTTCATAAGAGTCAAAACATTCATGAGGTCTAGGTATTCATATTTTTCAATCACACTTTTTTATCTAGAGTACATACATGCATCTATGACTCTTATAAGCAAGAGAAAATTAATAGGTCTTAAATTTTACGCGTGACTTACTAATGACACTGACTATCTACAAGAAAACAAATATTGTAATCAGTTCTCCTAGGAAAGCATCTCTAAGTTAGTGTTGCATGAAATAAGACTTGCTTATATTGTAATAGATAAAGCTGTGAAAAATATTCCCTTTAATTTAAAATCAGGCATCTCAGTTTTTTAAAAACACTTTTGGCACTAAACTGCACATTCAAAAAATTCAAATTTATGATATAATTTTTCATGTGTTTTTCATTTAATGATAGAGGGAAGCTGGAATTCAGGCAAAACACTGATTCTCTTGAGTTGATATTATAGTTCTGTTTGAATACAACAAACTGCATTGTATAAATTAGACAAAGCTCTCAGGACAAGAATTCAATTTCACCTCTTGATGTTGAGCATCATTTCAATTACTCAAATGATTAAAGCTATACATGACTTTAAGGACTTAACCAAATCAGGGATTTAATATTTTAAAATCCCAGCGTCGAATCAGGCAGCACCAATATGGTCATGATTAAGGGGGAAGGCATTTTCCTGGTGTCCTGTTTTCTTCTCACATATTCGGTAACATCACATCAGGTGGTTCTGCTTGGTGAACTTAGAATTACAGCACTAGAACATGAATCCAGTTTATTGGAATTTGTGGAACACCTGTGAAAAAATAAATTAATACCAAATCAACTGAAAAATCTCAGTTGTCTTTGGATCAGTCTCCTGGCTGAAAGAAATTAAGGCAGAGAAAAAAATATCTCAGGAACAGTAACCAGTGTTCTGAAATTATGAATAAATTCTCAATAAATCCAGGCTCACATTTCATAACATAATAGCTTAAAAAACTCATGACTTTTATTAAACACACTGCTTATGCCTCTGGTAGTGCAAGTAACACTTGCTATAGGTATTATTGACAAAATCAAACGGGTAAGTATAAGGCTTTTTTGTATTAGAGGGCATTATTGGTATTTTCCACTTAAAATGAGCTTTCCAGTGAAAGACAAGAAAAAAATTCTGCTTATAAGCCTGAAACATAGGCAGACAGAGAAACTCCATCCATAAAGATCTTCTGAGCAGAAAAAACACTCTCTAAATAAACAAACAATAACTCAGTACTGGCAGACAACATAACAAGGGACAACAGCCATAAATTGCAATGTGGAAGGTTCAGATTGAACAACAGCAAAAGCTATTCCACCATGACAGTAGTAATTACTGGAACAGGTTGTCCTAGGAGACAGGCTTTTTTTGTCTTGGTCATTTAATTAATGATGACCTGTGGAATATATTGTTCATCTCTGGAGGGTGGGTAAGGTACAGAAGGGCTAGGTGAGGGGAAATCTGGTAAACATCCTTTAAAAGCAAAAAAAAGTGAAAAAAGATGACTCAGTCTTGACTCCAATTTCCATTCAAATACTCACACACATGATTTAAAAACACCTGGGAAAAAAATAGAGACATGAATGACATGCCGTGCATACATAAGCAGATTAGATCAAACTAATTTATTTTCCTTCGCTGACAGAGAAATAGGTTTTGTGGATATATGAAGTGGTCCTTTACACATCTTAGCTTTAGTAGAGGATTTACCTCAAATGCCATTTTTCTTGGCCAACTCAGGAATTACTAAACGGTCTAGAGAGGCTGCACAGGTGTTTAGAAAATCTTTCTCAAACTAGCTATCAACAACTTAATGCTAAAACTGAGGGCATCATTACAGGACTCCTCCTTAGCTATAATATCAATCTATACAATCAATGAAAACTTGATGAATAAATATAGCATATGCTTATTAAGCACTATTTATGGCACCAGAATGGGAGGGACACAATATACAGTGAACATACCGAATTCAAGAGGATCCTGGCAAATTAGATGTCTGATTTTTAGGGTAAAGCAAGATTAAAATTCAAGAAGCAAGCAAAAGTCAATTGTAGCAGAATTATAGAAAGATTATTACAACAGAATTATAAAAATTACAAACTGTCTACCCATCAACAATGTCATGCTGTTGCAGCACTGTGTAAAGACCTCATGTAGTGGGAGGCATTAACAGGCAGGCAGCCTGTCGCATACAGAACATAGCCCTTCAGTCTTATCCAACCTTGGAATGGCCTCAAGGTATTGTGACTACAAGTATACTTCAGTGAAAGGTATAACCAGTTGGAAAGGTCAGGAGGTTAATAGGGAGACTCAAAGGTGTAAGAAGAAGAATTTAAAGGCAGGTTAAAGAAACTAGCACTGGTTTTATTCTGTTTGGGGGCAGGGGGGAAAAACCAGGTTGAACACGTGGTTAAATAGTGTTGTTAAAATATTTAAAAAGATATTGTGCTCTTCATCATTACAATATGTTCCTCATGCTCACAATCATTATAAGTGGAAATAACAAACCTGAAGTGGTCCATGGAAGTTTCCGATTAGTCTGCAGAGAAGACTTTGTAAAGGTAAGAATGATAAAATACAAGAGGCTGCCTGCAGAAACTATGGAGCCTCCATCATTAGGAAACATTTGAGGGCAAAACAGGCAAGCATCCATCAGGACTGACATAGAATAAGAGGACGAACTTCACCTTTCCAGTCATCTGATGACACAAACAGTCAAGAAGAGACCCAAGGAATAGACATCAAAACTGGAGTTCTCGAGAAATTGTTTTGGAGAACAAACTGTGGAAGGCACAAGGTTGCTTTGAATGTCAGAGTAACCAGGTTATGTTTGAGTGTTCCTAAGGATGAATGGGCAGGCACAGGGAATTAAATTTATGGGAAAATACACAGGACAACAAATGGGGGAGAAAAATCACACTGAAGTAGAAAATGCTCGATGTAGGGTTAAGAATAGATTCTTGTCTGTTGTTTCATGTGAAGTATAAACTCAACAGAAGAACGGGACTGAAAAAAATGAGAAACATATCTAAAGATATTTTTAAGGAAAATAAGATATCAACCAAATTATATTATATATAATATTTATATTATATATATGCATATATTATATAAATCTTCAATGTCCATACCGGTCTCCTCAAGAGAAACATGTTAAATTAATCAAGTTACTCTCAGACTGAGAAATTAAGTCTCATTCCCTTTTCACTGTATAAGGCAAGAACTCATACACGCATCCAAAATAAATGGCGAAGAGTACAAGATATTTTCTTCTTGCTACTGAGATGGGAAAGTCTAGGAGAAATGGCCAAGAAACTATTGTCCATATCTTGATGAAAGACAAAACCTAAATACACACCCAAATCCCAAAAAGCACTCCAGTGACTTGGAAGACTTCATTTCCTTATATTGCAGTTTATTTTGTGTTCGGTAACAGTTTTATAGAAAAAAATACCTTGTGGATGGTATAAAGGGATATTACCTGAATGAGATTCTAAATTGAAGGAGTAAGAGAAGAACACAAGTATTTTTGGTAGCTCAAACAGGGAGAAATGAGAATGGAGAACAAGAAGAAAAAATATACTAAGATAGACATCTAAGGGACAGAAGAACAAAAAAAAGTGGAAAAAACTAATTAATTGCCCGTAAAAGAAGCCATATAACAGGGAGAAAAGAGAACTCAACAAAAAAGCACAGTATTTGGAAGTCAGTGCTGATCATTCACTTCGCAAAAAGAGCAGTTATAAGGAAGCAATGAAGAGATTCCATTGAGTGTAAATTCCATTTCGTAACTTAGCATCTCATTTAGATAAACCAGTATGAAATGTGTGTTAAGCTTCCATTTCAGTGAAAGAGAAAATCTTGAGTTCTCAGTCAGTTTCTCAGATTATAAGAACTGTTTTTAACTATATTGCCAGATGTGGAGACCAATATCATCTTTTCCTTTAGTGTCTGAAAACTGCAAGCATTGATGTGTACAAAAAGAAAAAGCCTCTTTGGCCTGAGCCTACCAGTGTAAAAAGTTCTCCATCTTTATTTATGGGAAGCCAGTGTTTGATGAAATTGACTATAAACTACTTATTGCTGTTGCCAAAAAAGGTCTGACAAACACTCCCACTGAGAAAAGAGAGTGCTTTTTTTCTGCTACAAATACAGGATTTGCAAATTGAACACAAACCTGGAAAGATTTGTAGCTGTAGGCTCACCCTCCAGAGCATTTCAGCAAAACAAAGCAGCTGAACAAAGTCCAGCACTAAATTAAATGCATGTCGGTCTGAGGAAACAGAAACATGTACACATCAACCACCAACTGTCCAATCTCAGATAAAAAACAAATGACAATTATCAGAGCTATGGCTAAGAATGCAGAGAGTAATGAAGGCTGTGATCACAGTCCTATTATGAATCTGAAGGACGTCAGCTAACAGTAAATGAGGTTTTATCTAAGGGCACAAGATGGCAATTCTTGAAGGGATAAGGTCTAAAGACTTCCAGGAACAGAAGCTGTTTCTTCCTCACTGAGACAGACCAAAAGCTCCTTTAATCTCTGTCTAAAAATGGTCACTACCAAACCTGCAAGAATACAGGAGCTTGTGGGGCCATAGGCTGTAACTAGACCCTTATGTTTTATTCCAGTCAGTTATTTTAATTCACCTTTAATTTAGACATTTCATTTTCACGCCAGTCATACTTTTCAAATTACTTTATACATTGAGCTCTGTATTTCTTTTTAAAGGTGATAGTGTCAAGCCTGATAGTTTCATTTGTTACCCCTAACCTCCTGCATTAGGAAGTTCTGTGAAGCAGTTCCTTACACAGCACTGTTATCAGCTTTCATCATCCTCCTCTTTTCTGCGGTGAAGTAAAATAGTCTACTCAATTCAACTCACACCTCTGACCATCTCTGCTGCTCTTATCTTGTCTTTTTTATTCTCTTAGCTCCTTTTCAAGGTGGGATAATAGGAATGCCATATTGTGTTTGAGACGTGAGAAACATCATTATTCATACAGCTGTACACTGCTTTCAGTTTTGCTTGCTGCTCCTTTACTAGTTGAATCTATGTGCTTTCCATGACTGTCTTTGAGCACTGACCAGCTCTCATTCCTGCATGATGACAACTCATTCAAATGCCACCGCTCAGGATACAGAACTACTTTACATTTACTCATTTATTTTGTGTGAAAGTAATTTATAAATTAAAAAAAGAAAAAAAAAGGAATGCAAACAAAGAAACAAACAAAAAGATAGAAGAAAAGAAAGTCTTCCTCCTCCTTTGTTGGCCAAAACTACTACAGAGGTCTCAAACTGAAGAAATTGAGCATTGGATCAATTGCAAAATATAACTAAAGACAACAAATAACACTGAAATGGTGCTGTTACCTCCAGATTGAAGATCCCTAAAGCAAACTAGATTTCTATTTTAGACAGAAACAATCCCATCTCAAAACAAAAGGAGCCCTTAGATCACTACTTGAAATCTCCCAACATAACCTTGCTAGAAAATTGTATATCTGGATGAGTATTTTGTCATACAAAATCAGTTTTCTGTAGAAAGGCTGCTTCTGACAGTGGATGTTAGTTTGGTGAGGACAGTGAGAACTCAGACCTTTAAGGTTCTCCTTATTTCAAGTAGGTGATCCCTGAACAATCTGCTGAAGTCTCTCAACATGGTGTAAACATGTTTGTTTCATGGCTTGTTCACAGAGTTAGTAACTTAAATTATTTTGCCATTAAGGGCCATGTATCTCAGTTGCATTTTATTATTCTGTTTTCCTACCATATATTTAGAAAGTACAATTTTTCATCGTACTTGGATTTCCTTTTTTTCCCCCTCCTCCTCGTAACAATAATCCAAACCCTTTTCTATAGGCAGGAAAATACAATGTGGTCCCCTCAGAATTCCAGTCTTCATATTTAGGGGTAAAAAGAAAAGCTATGTGGTTTATTTTTCAGACATCAAAAATAGAGTCACAGGTCATCTAAATTCTTAAGGTTAAAGAAGGTTAGCAGAAAACATGGGCTGAAAATCAGCTCATCAGAAAAGACAATGGGGTCAGATGCCAGCTGTAATGAATATTCTGATTTATAAGTTCTGTAGTCTTTGCTAGGGTCTGCGTAATTGCAATACCTTGGTTTAATTCCAATGCATAATATGAAAACATCCCCCCCTTAGTGCATCAGCTGTACTGTCACAGCAGATCTCATATCAGAGTGTGAAACACATTCTGGATCTTGCAAGCAATGCAAAGTTATCTCTGCTGAGAATTTGTGACTTCACACATCCAACAGGAGAGATGAGTGGCATGCTCTCATCTCCTCAAATAGTAAGTCCCCTGCAAAATAAGCAAATTAAGAAAGGACGCAAGGACCCTTCAAAAGCACAATTTTAGTGCACCAGCTGCAGGAAAATATAACTTCAGAAAAAGGTACAAAATAGCTGAAGGGTTTAGAAACACATAATAGCCCTGTAAATTTTCAAAATGAATAAAAAATGTTTTTCTGTACCTCCCACACAGTGTTTTGTTAATGTCTTGTTGAATCTCTTTGAATTCTACATTTTGCACAATTTAAATAGAATCCTCTAATGGAAAAGACAGACACAATCTGGGAACTACAGAAAAAATAATTACACTAAAAAATCTGCACTAATAATCATATTGATAACGCTAAGTCAAACAGATGAGAAATTATCTTGCTATTGTAAGCAATTAACAACCCATGAAGTTTTCTCATACCAAAGCTATACATTTTTGTATAATTCCACATAGTTTTTAAAATTATATCTTCAGAACTTGTAATTTGACCTTCACATTTGTCAAGTTTTTTCTGTCTTTACAAGTCTAATACATTCAAGGCTACAAGATGCTGAAAAATTAGTACAGTAACATTCTTTGTCTGCCACAGACATCTCTAGTGAAATGATCAAAAGTTAAAAAAACAAACAAACAAGCCAAAAGATTATATTGCAAATCAGTGCACATATGGTCAAGTAATACACTGTGCTTAAATCATAACTGCAGCACTCAGCGTACACAGACCTCATCATCTCCGTTGCTGGTTCTTTAGTCGACCCCCACCAATTCTTTCCCAGCTACACTGATACAGCAAAAGATTTAGAAAGGAGACATTTATCAGACTTCACCACTGTTAGAGGAAACATTCAGAAACAGTGTTAAAACAGTCTCTAAACATTCATACGAGTTAATAAACTGATTTATACCAAGCTAACTGCAGATCACAGCTTCAGAAACTGCTGTGTGCTAATGGTTGGCAGGTTAACGGTTCCCTAATCTGATTTAGTCTGTTTCACTGTGCATTTATTTCTCAGGATATCAAATTACCTCAGGGACTACTTATCAATATACAGCTGCTAATCAAAGCACTTGCTCAACATCTGAGATATATGTTGCTCATACAGAAATATTTGAAACACTTGGAGATAAATAACCTTTCAATAATGTAATAATAATGGTCTTTAAGTACAACCCTCTATTACAGATGAACTCTAAAATTATTTAAGCAGTTTTGATAACATAGCATGCTTAAAATATTCTTTCATGTTCAATATTGAAAGAATATGTACATTGTGATGCCATTTGAAAGTGAAAAAATGTAGTTTTACATCCTTTTTACTATCACCATTATAAATACCAGGTTACAGTAAAATACAACAGTATGTTATTTTCTGCTAAATGTTTGCCTTACTTCCCAAAATTTTTATAGGAAAAAACATTTCCTTGATAATCTCCACAAAGGACTCTGGGTAGATAAAGAAAGTACTTGTTGCATGCACTTTAGATAAATACTATTCAAAATATGAAAGAATGAATGTGCTGGACAGAAATGGGCTATAGGTGACTTTGAGGCTACATTCACAATTCAAATCCTCTCCTTCTCAACTTTATCAGATTCTTGAGTGCCACAGAGGCCCATTGTACTAGGAAGCATTAGACAAAATGAAGGCCTGTGCTCCAGAAGCATGGGCCATACTCTGAAGCTTTTTATGATAACAAGAGTATTTCAGGTCTGTTGATCCTTACAGGAGAACAAGTCGAAACTAAATCAAGTATTGAAGAAACCACCATCACTTCCTGATTTCCTACAAATGAAATCTGTTTTAAAATATCACTAATAAGACACTTTCCATTAAAGAAAAATATAGAATATGTGAATAAAAAGAAAAAAACCCATAACTGATGATCGTGGTATGGAAGAAAATACCTTCAAAACACAGTTAAAACACTACTGAAAACCTGTCTGAGAAGTTTTATTTGCACTGAAACTTCAGAAGTTAGTTATATTTGTCTCTCATCATAGATTTGTGCAGCAGAAACAATGAACACTGTGGTACATTATAACTTAGTTTTAAAGCTCTACATTTAGAAAAAAAAAATATTATCTCAAGGTCAACATTTCCTCAACATTTACATGACTACAATGCGGCTGTCAGTTTATAGTGCATGTGGATGAGCCATACTACTCTTCCCAGTAAAGTATTTACTTTGCTCTTTTTGTAAGCTTATATTAAAAATGTCAATAACACAACACAAAAGTAAGGAAAAAAAAAGAGAAGAAATGAGAAGCTTCACCATAGAATATTTGGAATTTCACTTGATAGCAAAACAATGCAGATGAAGGAATGAAATTGTAAATTGCACTCTAATTTTGGGCAAAATTATGATAGACAGAAAAAAAGAAATTGTTCAGCATTAGGTAATTTAAAACTAGGCTGTGTACAATTTTCCTCCTTATCTTGGCAGAGAAAGCTGTAATAAACATGCAATTACTAATATTAGTGAAGTACCTTTTTCTTCAAAATACAGTAGTATTATATTTGCTTACAAATATGTTAAAATTTTTCAGTCTCTTTCAGCAATTATATGACACAGAGTGTTTAAGATTCAATGCAAAGAAGCAATTGCTATATAGAGAGAATATTTTTTTGTAGGCAGCAGACCATCATCCCTTTTGAAGGGCTGTAATAATAGCGAAGATGAAATTACAATTTGAAAAAATACCACGTAGTCCCATTAAGTGTTTGCATGATTTCAAGAAGCACAACTGTCTCACCTGGGATGCCTCTTTTTGTTTTTTGTTTTTTTGTTTTTCTTTTTGTGTGTGTGATGCTTTAGTCCCTTAAATCAGTATCTGAAGCACTGCCCTTTTGTGTACTGTTAATCAGCCTCTTTGACCAGTGTAATGTGAATTCAGAGCATTAAATTTCCTTCAGGGATTCCACGCTAGCATAAGTGAGTTCACAAATTGCCGAGTAGGGTCTTATCCATAAGATGCTGTGCACCTGTAATTTCTATTCCTTTCATTGGAGCTGGGGGAAGTGTTCAGTAGTCCATTCAGAGCTTCAGTGTACTTATGAGATCCAGCTAATTTTTTGGCTGGTCACAGCTGGCTGTAATTTAAAATAACAGGAGTTTCACAGCATCCTGCTGAATGCCAAAACTGAAACTAGGATGTTCAGTTTTCACAGTCCCAGTCTCAAATACTGTCCCAGATTCTCCCAGGAACAATACCTCTGCATCCAATTATCTTCATATTTCAGCACAGAATGGAAAGCAAAATATCATTTTGGACACCTCCTGCACTTTGAGGACATTAATATGTTTCCCAGTTTTCAGGACAGTAAGAAACTAGTACCAAATCAAACACCTGAACACAACCAAATGGACTGTTTGCTGCAACAGCATAGCTACAGCCTGTGGTCCAGATTCTAATCCTGGATAGACATAAAATACAAGACTGCAGAAAATTTTCATCAGTGAAAAATGAATACCTTGGGAAATGCAAGGCAACCAATTTCTTTCTCATTATGTGTTCAATTCTTAATTTGCAAGGGATAAGTTTTGTCTTCTTTGTAAAGCCTTGCTGGAAATAACAGGATTTGCACAGGTACAAATGAGGGCAAGATGTGTCCAATTACATTAGGCTTTGAAATTAAGAAAGGAATTACTACTAGATTGCTGTGACCCTTCATTTTGCATAACTACCAGCCTATCATCCTTTTGTTTAAGAGAGTTTTTGTCCTTTCATTGTAAGCACTCATCATTGATTTGCAGTCAGATGACTAGAAATGCATAATTTTCATTCTAGAGGGGAACTCTGCACTCTCTCAACTTAGGTAAAGACGAGGAGAATTAGAGATGTACACTCCCTTTAGCATGGTTTATCTTTCATTTTTCTAAGAGCAGTTACATTTTTGTTTAGTTCAGGAGGATAATAAAGCTTCAGAAGACGCAGAACAGCTGTGATCAGAACCCTTTGCTTCTTCCATACCCCTGACCTAATGTAAAATCTCCAATTTCATGGAATTGGCATTGTCTAATGGGAAAAAAAAAAGAATTTAGATGGAATAGCCAACAGAGGGGTCAACAGTGTTTAAAGAGCTGGTATGTTTTAAGCACACATCCCCACTTTGAAGGTCTTCTAACAAAGTTCTGAAGCTTTTCGAAGGTATTTAGCTCTGATTAGAACAGAATGTTTTTGGCAAGAATACCAAAACTTTGATGATATTTATGACAAGAGTCATGCATAGTATCATAGATGCACAAACTGGCCTGAAATATTCAAAAAAGCAAACAGTCCCACCTAAGATCTAATGAGCAAATGCAATAATGGTATGAATTGCTTTTCTAAACCCTCCCTTAAAGAACATGACAACAAATCATTCTTCTATCATTTACTTTGTGGACTCCGGAAAGCAGAATATGTTACTTTTTCTCCTTTCTTCTGTGGCTGACAGAAGAGAGTGGAGAAAGAAATGTCTTGAATGTTGCTTTAAGACAGGAAAAGCTGAGTGAATTATTGTCACACAGTAAATTGTACTTGCATCAAAATCGTTAGGAAAAAGGAATAACTGTTTTTTGGGTTGACTTGCCTGTTCAGGCTACTCTGCTTGCCAATCTGACTCTCAACCTTCATATCCTCCTACAGTTTTTTTTCTCATTTGGATATCTTGGGAAGCAATCCATCCCAACAAGGAGAAAATGGTGCAAAAATGTCAGGAGGCCTTCATGGAGGGATAAGGAGCTGCTTAGCAAACTCAGAGTGAACAAAGTTTTTAGAAGGTTGAAACAAGGGCAGGAGGCCTGGGAAGTATGCAGGATAACTGTATGGAAAGCTAGGGATAAGGTTAGGGAAGCCAAGGCCCAGTTAGAATTGAGTCTGGCCAGCAATATCAAGGATTACAGGAAGGGCTTCTATAGATATGTTGCAAACAAAAGGAAGACAAGGCATAATGTAGGCCCTCTATAGAAGGAAATGGGAGGTGTGGCTACCCTGGACAAAGAGAAAGAGGTTCTCAATGACTTCTACACCTCAGTATTCCATGGCAAGTGCTCTAGCCAGTCCAGCCCAGTCGGGAAAGGCAACTGCAGGGACCGGGAGAATGAAGACCCTAAGCCCTTTGTAGGAGACGATCAGGTCTGAGACCATCTAAGGAACCTGAACATGCAGAAGTCCATGGCACCTGATGAAATTCATCTGTGGGTCCTGAGGGAGCTGACAGACAAAATTGCTAAGCCCCTATCTATCATTTTTGAAAAATTGTGGCAGTCTGTTAAAGTCCCCGATGACTGGAAAAAGGGAAATAAAACTCCCATTTTTAAAAATGGGAAAGTAGAAGACCTGGGGAACTACATACTGGTTAGTCTCACCTCTGTGGTAGGCAAGATCATGGAGCAGATTTTCCTGGAAATTAGACTGAGGCACGTGGAAAACAAAGAGGTGGTTGGTAACAGCCAACGGGGCTTACAAAGGGGAGATCATGCCTGACGAATTTGGTGACCTTCTCTGATGGGGCTACGGGACTGGTGGATGGGGCAAAGGAACTGACATAATCTATGCAAAGTGTTTGACACTGTCCTGTGTGACATCCTTGTCTCCAAACTGCAGATACGGATTTGATGGATGCA
This sequence comes from Struthidea cinerea, assembly GCA_013397865.1. NCBI lineage: Eukaryota > Metazoa > Chordata > Aves > Passeriformes > Corcoracidae > Struthidea > Struthidea cinerea. Next base: position 1,385,747 of record VZTI01005471.1, on the reverse strand, counting down.
CCACTTGGGGATAAAGAACTGGCTGGATGGCTGCACACAAAGAGTTGTGGTCATGGGCTCATTGTCCACAGGGAGACCAGTGACCAGTGGAGTCCCTCAGGGGTCGGTCCTGGGGCTGACACTGTTCAGGGTCCTGTTGGTGACACGGACAGTGGGATCGAGGGCAGCCTTGGCAAGTTCACTGACAACACCAAGCTGTGTGGGGCGGTCGGCACGCTGGAGGGAAGGGACGGCATCCAGAGGGACCTGGACAGGCTGGAGACCTGGGCCTGTGCAGACCTCCTGAGGTTCAACAAAGCCAAGCGCAGGGTCCTGCACATGGGTCAGGGCAATCCCAGGAACAGCCACAGGCTGAGAAATTTTGAGAGCAGCCCCGTGGAGAAGGACTTGGGGGTGACGGCTGATGAAAAACTCAGCGTGAGCCGGCAGTGTGGGCTCACAGCCCAGAAAGCCAATGGAACCCTGGGCCGCATCCAAAGCAGTGTGGCCAGCAGGTCAAAGGAGGTGATTCTCCCCCTCATCTTGTGTGAGACCCCACCTGGAGTGCTGTATCCAGCCCTGGGGTCCCCAGCATCAAAGGACATGGAACTGTTGGGGCAAATCCAGAGGAGAAACACAAAACTGATAAGAGGACTGGAGCACCTTCCCTACGAAGACAATCTGAGTTGGGGCTGTTCAGCCTGGAGAAGAGAAGGTTACATGGACACCTCATAGCAAACTTCCAGTATCTGAAGGGGCCTACAGGGAAGCTGGAGGGGACCCTTCATCAGGAACTGCAGAGACAGGACAAGGAGCAATGGGCATAAATTGAAAGAGGGGGAATGTATATTAGATATTAGGAAGAAAATCTTTACGGTGAGGGTGGTGAGACACTGGAACAGGTTGCCTAGGGAGGTTGTGGATGCTCCATCCCTGGAAGTCTACAAGGCCAGGTTGGACAAGGCCTTGAGCAACATGATCTAGTGGGAGATGTCCCTGTCCATGGCAGGGGGGGTTGGGACAAGGTGATCTTTAAGGTCCCTTCCAACCCAAACAATTCTATGATCCTATGATCTTGTGTGGTTTCCATTTTCCCTTTTTGCCACAACTGCAGTGAATTATCAGTAGTTATTTGTCACACATTGTACAGGAATAGCTATCATAGCAGAAGGAAATTAAAAAAAAAAACAGGAGAGAGAGTAAAAGACAATCTCATCTAGAACACTGTATGAATTTGTCTCTGTGAATTCCTGACTGTGTCCATTCCCAGGGAACAGCAATCCATTGAATCCTTCTGCATGTGCTCCTTTTTATATAACAGATATTAAGAAGACAAAAAAAAAAAAAAAAGAAGCAAACATTGGTCATGTTTTCTGGAAGCTAGCACATACAGATTTGTCTGAGTTATTATTCCAGGTGTCCCAACCCCAAAAATACCTGCAAAACCACTGGAATAAAAGCACATACCTTATCCTTCTGTTTCATCTTCTTCCTTTTCTTACGCCCATTAATTTCTTCTGTCACATCTCAGCACTTCCCAATACAAACATTATTTTTTATACCAGCCTGCCTTCATTCACCTTCTCAATGCAGTGCAGCCAATTAAATGATGATTCCCAAGGGAAATAAAAGATGGGGTATCTGAAGATAACAGCACAGTCTATATAATTTGGACCTTCATCTTGTACCAGCTATAACTGAGGGACTTTTTTATTCTTTCTGTGCTTATTTCCTCAAGGTTATAGATTCCTTCAGTAAAGTCTCCATGTTCTGTGCCTTGAATTGGATGAACTGGATTGAGCATACTGAAAAACCATCAAAAAGTGGCATCATCTCTTTCAATTATTTTTGAAATTTACGAGTGCTTACTGTAGTTCTGAATTCTGAGTTCAGCTGACAATACAAAAAGCAAGTACTCGCCACTTTTTGTCAAAGGCAGGAAGATAAAATCTAGCATTGCCTTGAACACTGATCAGAGGAATGCAAGTCTGAGACAATCTAACACTTGGGTTTGTTTTTTGAAGAAAGGAATTTATTCTGAAATAGTACAAGAAACATCATTAAAGAAATTAGTTGGATATCCAGGATGACAATTCCTTCTCTTGTGCTTTGTACTGTTTCATCTGGTGCTTCAGAAATATTTTTTTAATAATGTCTAGAGGAAAGATTAAAAAAACAAATAGCCATGTAAGCTGTGGGGGTAAGGTCAACAATACATCAGGGGCTAAAATAGAACTTCAGTGGGGATAATTGAAGGAAGCCAAGAAAAGCTACCTTAAGGCTGTGAGCTCACGTTTGTAATGATTCCCTCCCCAACACTCTCACAGTGACAGAGGTCTACAGGACTTGCTTTAACAGAATTTGTACACTTTCAGGGTGTACCTGTGTCTGTCAGCCCCTGCATATGTCTCCTTTACACTCATGTGTCATCAAATTCCCAGAGGCAATGTCAGGACTCTGCACTTTACAGGACTACTGCTGAACACTTTCTTCTGTTAATGCTGGTGGCTCTCCAAGCTGCTGCCTTACCTTGTCTTTTCCTACCCACCCTACATGTTTACAGCCCCACTCCACCAGCCAATGCCTCTTTGAGCAGGGTTAGAGGGAAAGAAAAAATACCATTTTGGGGGGAAGTCATTACCTTCCCTCTTCACTTTCTTCGTAGGGCGATGGGACTCTACACAGAAAACGCACCACTAACCTGTGTGTCACATTAAATCTATGCTATAGTTTAGTTGGGGAAAATATTGCTTTTAAAAAATCAAACAAATATTTGATTTATTTATTTATTTATTTTCTATTCCCCTAAATTCTGCTCTTAAAACTAATTCAGACTTGCATTAAAAAAAAGTAAAGAATTTGTTACCTGCACTTCAGCTGAAACATTCACAAACATCGATTCAGAAGGTGGACACCAGTGGTAAAGATGCTCACATTTTGTGTTCAAATTATTAATTTCATCTTCCTTCAAATAGAAGAAAGAAGAAAAGCTGTACAAGTGTAGAGAAATAAAGCAACAGTAGTGCCTCTCTTAATCGTTCAACCCAAAGGATTACATAGTGTTCCATTAGAAGGGACAATTCATGCCACTGGCACTGGCAGAGCTGACAAGTTTGACACAAATTTCTAATCTCTGTTACTGAAGCTCCTGCAGATGAACACTGTCATTTATACTGAATTACCTTTAATCCAGGCATTCCTTTTCTTAGAGCACTATCCAGAAATTCCTAGAGATATTACTGGAGATATCAAAAACAAATTCAGAAGTAACATGACAGGAGAAAAGGATTTTATTTATTACATATATCTTTAACTAAATAAAGAGCAGTTGAACCCTGTGCTGCTGCAGATGTCTCTGCTTGTTCTAACAGACTCTCTCGTACCTACACAGTGCAGCAAACAGCTCAAATTTTCAGCAGGAGGTTTGTATGCACACAGTGCAAATTGTGCACTGATTGACATAAAAACTCCTAAGGAATGGTGTTATTTAATTGAAGTCTTGAAACAAAAAAATCATTTGAACTTTCTGGACAGCACTGCATCGCCTTTAGAAATGTACACTCTGGGCTTGTTCTCTGCCCAATGACATGAAAGGCCTGGGCGTGATTCTCGTTATAATCAGGGTAGACGTTCCAGACCAGACATTGGCTGGCCTGGCTCACACTGAGCATGACTTTGAAGAAAGAAATAACTAGAAAAACCCAGGCTCTTCCACAGGCAAGTCTTTCAACCTTAAATGCAGTAATTAGAAAGCATTTGTGTCAAATCAAATTGAGAACAGAAGCAAATACCCCAGATTCTGCTAACTTCAATCATATGAGTTGCTTTTTCAGGGGGCTCAGCCTAGTCCCTGGTCTCCAGACCAACTATGGATTTTTTTCTCCTGTACGGCTGCTTCCATATTAGCATTTCCTAAGGGCCTACAAAACTGTTTCATTTCATCTGAACATATCACAATCCCTTTAGTACATCTCTATTTGGAGAGCATGTTGCAGCTTAGCTCTCTTTTTTCTCTTGAACTGCTCACATAGCACTGCTGGAGACAGTGATAACTGCTGTTCTTCTTCTAGACAAAAAAATAAAAACCAACACACCCCCCAAGAAACCCCCACATATGTAGTTTAATTACTATTTGAAGCAGAAAAAGTTGAAAGTTGCTTTTCCTGCATCTGATGATGGCTCTGTGTGTCTCACAATTTTACAGTAAGACAGACCCCGTGTGCATTTCTACTTCTAAAGATTACAACAGTTTAAACACAACAGGAAGCTTCACAGGGAAAAATAAATAAAATTACTAGCTACTATCAATGTTTGGTAATTTATAGTTCCAAACAGCAACTCTAACTACTGCTAGCAGTTTGTAAATTGGAATGGATTACTAAATTTCACATTTTCCTTGTGACATACTGTTTTTTGAGGAGTGAGTGGAATCATAAGGGCAATATTTGTTACTGTGAAGTGCATAAAAAAACTGTGCATACTTTTTACCATGCCACTAACATAACTGAGTGTACTAAATTATGCCACATAGTGAACTACTAAGCAGTAGCATTACTGAAGTTGCCATAAGCTCATGCCTGAAAGCTCAAAACTTTCAGTGGTTACTAAGAGTGAACATACAAAACTGGATGTCAGCGCTGATGCTGCACAAATGCCCACTCAGCTGCTCACTCACATCCCTTCCTCAACAGGACATGGGGAGAAAATGAGATGTAAAAGCTTGTGGATGAAAACAAAGACAGGGAGATCCCTTATCAAAACAGACTCAACCTGGGGAAAGCTAGTTTATTGTCAGTTACATAGATTCGGGTGGTCAGAAACAAAGAGAACAAATGAAACACCTTCCCACTGTCCTGCCATTTGCTTTCCCAGGCTCAGTATCACTTCTTCACTCCCAGCTCTCTACCTCTTCTCCCTCGAGCAGTGCAGGGAGACAAAGAATGGGGTTTATGGTCAGTCCATAATAGACCCTCTCTGCTGGTCCTTGAGGGCACATCCACCTGCCCCGCAGGGTCTCTCCCAGGGCCGAAGTGCCACCCCTGTTGGGATCTCTCCTGCCCTCCAGCCCTCCTTCCGCTCTCCCCTTGGGGCTTACAATGGAACAATTGACCTGCAGGCAAAATAGCAAATCCCACACACATCCACCATGTTAATCAACAGCTACAGACAAATTTTGGTTCTACTATTTACTGGTCTTATGCTGAGTGAAAAAATCCTTGCCTTCCTTATGCATAACTCCTACTGGTATTATAGCTTCCAGCCTTAAACATCTGTGAATTCATCATCCTTCAGATCAGAAACAGGATGCTCTGGCGAGCAGGCTAGAAAGGGTCAGCTGCTCTCACTGCAAGACTCCCAATGCTGCCCTTGCAGCACAGCCCCCAGGTTGTGCTTGTCAGCAGTTAGTGACAGTGTAGCATCCTCCCCAATTAACAGGCAGATGGGAATTGTGCAGCAGGATCTGGAAAAGCACTAAAGACCTCAGAAACGCGGATAGATAATCCCACTGTTCTCCAAGACCAATTGTATTAGCATGTGAATAAATGAAGTGACTTCATCGGCTCAGTAGGTAAGTAATGCATGAACAGGGCAGGCATCCAAAGAAGTTACTGCCCGTATTTAGTATCTGTGTAAGTCTCCCTCCTCTTGCAGGAATGGAAGTCGCACGATTATTTTGATGAGTGGAAGTGCAGTTGCGGTGGGTAGCTCATAATAGCGCATCATCATCATCAAATCTGTTTGTGTTTCAAAGAGCTTCTGCACAAGCTGCTATGAAAGAAAAACACGGTCTAGTTTTAATAGTAAAATAGACTCTGTGTGGAAAAGATGATAGTAAAGTTCCTGCCAATAACACAGCACATTAGTCAAGATTATTTATTCAGGTCCAAATATTTCAGACTCTTTAAATTTAAACTGGTAATTATTGCAAGAAATTAGGCCTGTTTCTCATACTATTTTGCTATTAATTTGTTATTTTCTCCCAAAGCAGCAACAAATGTCATGTTCTGCGCAAATAAAATGTTTTAAATTTCTCTCCTTCAGATCAAATCTTCAGATTTTCATTTTGGCTGTACCTAATGGAGTATATTTAGAAAAAACTTGGAAGTATGTTTTCAATCTACTAACAAATTCTGGTCAGGACTAATCAGAATTCAGATATCATTCTTACAAATTATGTCTTCTTGATCCAGACCCCATAGGACTCTTGAATTTCGATTTTCAAGTTCTGCAGGCAGTTGTTTAAATCTATGCTTCCATCTGTGTCTGGAAGTGCTCTGGCCTTGAGTACATGGCAAAATTTGTTATCCATCTCATGCTTTTATCCTTTATCAGACTGCAGAAATTTTATGTTCCTGTTCCTAGATGTTCTGAAGGAAGACTCATTCTCGAAATACTCCTTCTGGATCAGACTTCCGCAGATAACCCAGTAATTCCCACCACTTAAAAAAACCCAGGCAGGTGAGAACTCTAGGGAATAGAAGTTATTTTACATAAAAAGCCTGTGATTAGAACATTTCTTTGGGAGAAGTAGGACCTGAAATAAAGTTCTTTCTCTGCTTGCAAAGACACGTACTTCTTTCAAGGTCCATTAGCCTGGCTGCACTATCTGGTGGCTATACATGTTGATGGCACACAATCCATCCTCTTGTGGATTTCCTCACAAACAGAAGAGAATTCATAGTCTCTTGTGCTACAGATAGTACAAGAAAGAGCTTGACAAAGTAGCCTATTGATTAGAATGGTCATCTGGAAAGGAAGGTTTGTGGCTGAAATTTCTGCTCCAAAGAACGGTAATTTAATCAATGACTGTGTCAAGTAATAGGGAAGATATGGACAGGACTGGAATAGGTTTCCCCCTCTTTTTCCTTCCAGATCTTGCTGGAACCAGACCTCTGAACTTTTGACTGTTAATCAAGTCAAACTAAATTTGTATCCAATGGACAAATTCTCTACTTGACTAAAAGGTTTAAACATTGGGATCCAAGGTTGCCTGGTCTTTCTATTCGCATACCTTTAGAGACGGCTGCCAAGAGTAGTACAGTATTAACATAAATGGCGTTTATATGGCAAATATACACTTTCATGAGCTACATGCAGGTAAAATAAATCAAGTGTTTTGAAAGACTGAAGATCTCCTTGGATTTGTAAAGTTCTAAGACCTATGAAATCTCTTAATCACTAAGGAAACAAAAATATTTATTCTATTGTTGCTTATTTCTAGGATAGTTGGGAGAATTTCAGAAGAAATCCTAGCTTCAGCTGAACATATGGTTCAGTTACACGGTTTATACCGTAATGAAACACAAATAGAAATGCTTGTGTGACACTTTTAAGAACAAACTGGCTTGAAAATTTTGAGCGCAGCATTTTATTGATTGAATGACACAATGAGTTCTAGCATCCCTCTGCATTGCCAATGGATAATTATGATTATTACGAGGAGCATGCTTTGACTGAGAAGTGAACTTAGTCTCGATTTTCTATAGCTCTGAAAGACTACTTCCCTCTAGAGGCCATATTCGGAAGCACAAAACCATTTTATATCACAATTTTCATTTTGCCTTTAAAAAAAAGGTTAAAATTGATATGAATTATACCTTTCACCATCCAATATAATTAACAGGAAACAACATCCCTAGAATTAAGAAGTACTTCAAGTAGAATATGGGATTCTTACAGCCAAGTACATCCATTTTAAAGTCACCAGAACAAATCCTTAAACAACTAGATGCAGAGAAAACCCACTTTGCCAAACTTTCAGGCTGAACTCCACAGATCATTATCCACTATTGCAAGAACATAAAAAAGTGACTTGTGAGAGCTGAAATCATGCATATATTATTTCCAAATTACAGATTGTCAATTCCATTCCTTCCAGGGGAAAAAAAAGAGAAGAAAAGAATAAGAGAAAAACCGTGCTAATCTTATGAAGTCAGGTTTTCTCAAATGATTTTCACTGAATAAGCAGAACTGTTAAATATTTTAATTTGAACATTTTAAAAGTGTGTCCCTACTCATAGTTTAACATGCAGCATATTCCACACACATCTTTATCCATTTTCTCACAGGTTATTCTAGAAAGCACACACTTATGTTACCAATAGGAAGTGCTAATTAACTGCTTTCTCAAGCTACTCTTAAACAGAGGAAATTTAGATAGAATATCCACAAATTTAAAAAGTGAACCCAAAAGTCAAAACCAGAAACTGCACCCCGTGTTCCCTACTCCATCTGTACATGCCGCAGAAGGCAGGCTGGAAACCCTTTGATCTGCCACACATATCTCTTGTCACTTGTGTAAATGGAGCAACCCTTTGAGAAGTTTCGTGTCCACAGCTGGAGCAATCTCTGGAGGAACAGACACAGTTTTGTCATCTTGCCTCTCTTTTCTGGTTCAGAGCCATTTTGTCAAACATGCAGCTGTGGGTTTCTTCCTACTTTTATAGGGTGACTGCCAGGTTTTTCCTTCCCGTTCCCCTTCCAGCTTTGTTTCCCAGTTCTTTCCACACAGCCTTTGCCCAGAGCCACATCCTTCCCAAAACTGCTGAGCCTAATGTCTCCCTCACTCTGTGCTTTTTACCTCTGTGAATTCCAGTCACCTTCTTTCTTCCACTCTATGTTCCCTGCACACCAAATTGTCCCACTGAATTTGATTGTGATTTGGCCAGGTATCTTCTCTGCCAGCCATCAGATCTTTCCTGGAGGAGAGAGGGCGTCCAGATGATGCCCTTGATGGAGCCAACAGTGTTTAAGCCTACAATTTAAATAAACCACATGCACTGCTTTTTAATCTGAGAATCTTTTTTGCACTTGGATTGTTCATGTGAGCTCCCTTGAGCACCTGCTCCCAAGTCCATGAAATCTCCTGCCAACTGCTTTCCCCAACGTCCAGTCCTGTTTCTTAACACTCTCCCTTGCACATAACCAAAATCCTTTCCCCATCTGCAAATATATGCTGTTTAGTTTCAACTTTTCTAGATATCCAAGAGGAGAAGATTCATATAGTGATGAAGAGAGGCAGCAGTTCATGAACACAGTCAGTTTCTCCCTAAGGATAAAGCTAGATATTAGAGATGATTAACTAAACTCTCTCGTTGCTTAAAATTGCCTCCCCTTCTGTCAGACATTTATGGATGAAGGTAGAAAACACAGATTTGTTTAAACAGAATGATTCCATTTAATTTTTTTCTTTATAGAAATCTCCCTTCAGTTTCCTCAGCAAAAAGCAAGGCTTCTCAAGGTGGATCCAGGTAGTTTGCGTTGATTCATGACCTCTCTTCTACAACATTTATTTTCTTTATGACCATCTTTCAGCTCAATGTTTGTTCTAAGGAGTCCTTTGAAAAAATTCCTCCTCAAGCATAGCACCTTGAACACCTACCTGCACTTTCTTACCATTTCACAGTCTACATTCCAAGGTCCCGTCTGTGTTTTTGTCTGGTGACTATCCTTATCCCTTTTTTCTCTCTTTCCTCTGAAAGACAAGAAAACTCACCTCCCTACTTCCAGTGATCTCCTTACATGATTTACTGCTGATCAAAGTGTTTCCATTAAAACCAAGCACAGTAACACTGCCGTAGTCTAAAATATGTTCGGAAAGGCCAGGAGCATATGCTGGCAAAAGCATTTTAACAGTCATTTGAATAGCATCACTATATAAAGCTTGCAGTAAAACCAAACTGTACAAACATAAATTGTATAGAACACCTTGCCAAATCACAGTGCTGGTTTTCTCTGCTTCCACCTGCACGGAAAATTCTGTTCTGTTTTGAAACCTTGGCCTGAGGCCTCACAGGATGAGGCTAGAGTAACCCCAGCAACTGGTAGGGGAAGGAGCATGCTCAGTGGCGGCAATACAAAAAAAAAAGTATTTTTCTGAGTCTACTAAGCAGAGTTTTTCAGCAAACTATAATTCAGCAGCACCTAAGCAAACTGTGACAGGAACAAATGAACATCTTGATAAGCATGCAAAATTTGATTCTGAAATGCAGGTACGTATTAAAGCTTTTCAGTGAAGTAGGTGTGACAGCTCATCATGGATATGATGAGTTATGCTAATATTACTGTCAAAAACAAACCAAAAGGCCAACAATGGAACTGTTCAGACAGCATGAAAAAAACCTCACAACCTAATAGTTACGGTTTGATAAAATCATAGTGTTAAAAGGTCTCTTTTTTTTTTATGGGCAACTGCAGACTTCACCACCTGTGCCATCTGAAATAATTTTGCTTTAGACCATCACATCTGTGAATGCGCATCCATGACCCAGATCAATTATAGTTCGCTAGAGCCTGATATATAAACTTGCTGACTGAAATGTGGCCACTTCAACTGGCAACACTTGAAGCATTTAGTTAATAAGCAGCATGAATCATATCTAAATTTATGCAATTCTCTCCAGCCCATAGGATGCATTCTCATGAAATTCGAGCTGGGCCATGTGTGTTGTATCGTACTAAGAGTCCTCGATGAGGGAGCTGGGCCTCTTTACACTGAGTACCCTGAAAAACAGTGGTGACAAAACATATTTTGAATAAAAATCAGTACTTATTAACTAAATCACAGACAATTTATGCCTTGAAGCAACGCCTAGTATTATTTTTCCCCTCTCTCCTGCCTTTCCTACAATGTATACTGTAAGGATTCTCTTTATTTAACTTACTAGATGAGTTACTAATTAGAAGCTGCTCTTCAGCCAACTAAGAAGAGGCTGAAACTACTGTGTGCAGTAGTTACATACACCTAGGTGAGTCACAGAGAAAGGCATACATTCAATTTCAACTGCTTCCTTTAGATTTTCAGAGCTATGCTAATTCAGTTCTCAGAAAAAGAAAATTAGGCACACACAGAACATTACTCACTGTTTTGTTCCTCTTAGGGGTCATCTTTGGTATCAAGGACACTACGAAGGACAAGGTAGTCTTGATATGGCACTATTGTTTCATGGGCCATGGCACTATAAAAGCAGTAGTGTCTTCTAATTGATTACTGGTAGTACATCTTTCCAATTGCAGCTTTGAAACAGGATTGATGACAGCAGGGATGATTTAAGTTAGCTTTTACCACAGCTTACGGAGAAAAAGTTGACAAGAAATTATTTGAGGTGTAGAAGGCTGAACTCAATCAGACAGTTTCATTTCCTTGCTATTTGCTTTGACAGCTGTAGTTTGGATTTCTGGTTTGTGTTACTCACTATGTTTGTTTGTCCTTCTTATTTTGCTGTTATTAACAACTTTATGATCCAAAACTACTGACTTGGTTAATGGTATTTTTTTCCATATATAAAAAAGTATTTTCTTGTTCAAAACAAACATGCAGACAGACTTTCATTCCATTTCTGCAGAAAGGTTCATATGGTGTTACTTTTGTGAGGCAGATTAAGCATCTATCACGATATATCTGAAATAAAAACGAACTGTGCTCTTGCTGGAGGTCTGTCGCTGTTACGTCCGAGGCGCATAAAGAAAACGACACAGAGTTCAGGCTCATGAACAAGTGGAAGCCGAAGCTTTTCTTTAATAATTTTCTGACTACTATATAGGATAGATCGCAAAAAGTGTGTTGAGTGGCAATAGGTAATTGGTTCCTCGGCCATCCACCCCTTGAGAGGATTGGCCAAGTTTTAAGATACCTATTCCATAATATTTTCAAAGTCAAAGCCATAACAATCTTGCAAAACAGCTTGCAGGGGCAAGAAGTTTATGAAACTGTGACCTTGTTTAAAATAGTTTACATAGGAAAGACAGTCTTCTCACAGAATGTTGAGAAAAGGCTGAAGAATTTCTCTGCTTCTAGCTTTTTAGCACCTACAGAAGTCCAGTAGCCTGACTACTGAAAATGCAAGTAGTGAGGAATATTTTTTGTCTGGTTGGTTTTGTTTTTGTGTTTTGTTATGAGGTGTGGTTTTTTGAAAACATTAACTATGCTTACACAGCAAGGTAATTGAAATTCACTGGCTCTGTCCTGAATGAGTCCTGACACATCAAAATGCAATTCATGTGTACGATCTTTCACCGGAACAGGTGACACATAGTAGCTGGTGTCCAAGTCTGAATGACTGGTGATCAGAAATATGGGATATGAAGATAAGTGAACCTGTCCTGGGAGTGAACATGAGCACAAAGACTACTACTGCCAGCTTGCTCTGAACTGAAGTCAAAGGTACAACTCGGCCACACAAGCAGCACTAAAGCAGCAGATAACCCCTTGGTGGATGTTTTCTGGGTCCTCTCTGGGATGCTCTACTCAGTATGTCTTTCTGGTGTTTTCAGAAGTAATTTTTAAGCTCTCAGCTGTCACTTCTCCCCCCACTGGCTGGTTTTCCCATAAAATTGACTGTCTGTCCTTGATTTTCTTCTTTTCATGCCTATTCCAGGAGACCTTTGCTAAAGGTTCGACATCATACAGCCCACATAGTAAAATGACAAGATGTCCAAGTCTGGGGGACCTGAATCTTCCAAGAATTATTTTGCTTTTACTTACTTTTTACAAGGCACAAGGATTTCAGTGTGCTAACTGTTGTTTTCCTTGGTCTCAGTTCTCTTATACTGGTTTGTCACTTAAACATTTTATGGAGTAGTTTAGATGCAATTTAAAGGTAAAATTCTTCCCTGTCCAGAGCCACCCAATAAAAAAACCCCCAAAGAGCTGGGATGAAGAAATGCGTGAAAGTCAAGTACAATGTCTCAGATTTGAACACAGGGTTTGGTCTTCCTCTCTCTCTTGCTTGCTGTATTTCACTTCAATGTAGGAAAAAATGGACATTCACGACACAGAAAGGAATGGAAAACCAATGAATTGCATATTGTGATTTTAATTCCATTTAAGTAAATTGGTACATGTTTGACCTTTCTTTTATTCATAGAACAATAATTTAAATTCTTCAATCATTTTAACAACTTTAAATGGATCCATTTTCCAGATTTAATAAAATAAATTATTTTCTTCTAAGAAAATACCCTGGGATGACCTAATGCTATAATTACATATAAAACAAGTATAATACAAAACACTGCTAGAGTTTTACTAATTCCGTTATGAAAGAAATGAGAGATGCATTAAAAGCTACTTTAAAAATTCATTGTAATTCTTTCAGTCTGTTACAATTTGGGCATCCTCTCTGAGTGAAAATAACTCACCTTCACTATATGAGACTAAGATACAACTTCAGCTTGTTTTGGAGTTTTTGTTGAAACCTGAAGTTGGAGCCAGGATCTCTAAGAGAAGTAATGGATGTTTTAGAAATTTCAGTCATAATAAGGAGAGAGAGCACCTCATTTTAAACCTCCACCAGATATTGTGGATTTGTAGGTCCAATAGGAACCCTACAGCTTACTTTGGGAGGGTTGGAAATGGAGAAGTAAGAGGGAGAGAGCTACACGTAATAGCCAAGACAAATAGTACATGTGTACAGTGCCACGGAAACAGAGCTGAGCACTGGCTAAGAGACAGAGCAACACTTCTATGTAGATGCAGAAGGCTGTTTTCCTCTCTAAGCAAAACCACCAAAGGGGAAACAAATCATTTCAAACAGGTCTTCAGACATAGGTAATATAGTTATACCACCTTGTTAAAAAGTTGTAGAAGAGATCTAGGCAGATCCTAACCTCCTTCTTAAAAGGAGGTGTCATGGATCTCGGTGGAGACCTCCATCTCTGACACGAAATACCATAGGCTTTTGCTTATGAGAAAGTGAGATGGCAAGTATTAATTCCCTTGGCCTACAGGGAACACAATATTAGCTTGAACAGGAGATAATTGGGTATATCTCTTCAAATGAAGGGATATGAACACCTCTGTAGTGTCTTCTCCCAGTTCATAAACATAGCATCAATCAGGAGAAGATCCATCAGGATCCTCTCTAAGAGTCTCCTTGGAACAGAACAGCAGTCACTGGGCATGACTCTGACAAGATCACTGTAATATTAATTATCCTGCCTAAATGCCAATTAAATGCCAAAATATGGTCATGGCTATTAAGAGAAATATGGCAGATTTTCCTCAATTAGGCTAATGAAATAGCACACAACAAGAAGTCTTCAGCAGCCTTAGTCACTATCCTTTCCAGCTTTGAATGTAGAAATAGTATCTTCTCTAGTGAGCTGATGTGGAAGCAAGAACTATCCCAATCCTGCAGAAACACCAGCCCCAGCAAACCTAGGTCTCTCCTCTCAAGGTCAAGTATGGATTTAACTAAAAGCATTTTCACTGTCCATGTGGCTTCTTTCTCCTGTTGCGGTCCTTCTAGCAGGTGTGAAACGCTGAACAATTACAACAGCAACATTTTAAAGCCAGTTTGCACAGATATAAATAGCTACCCCATGTTCAAAAGTAATTAATTTTGAACATCCAAGGTGATGCTGTCTGGGCTTGAAGAGAAAAAATTATTTTTCCATGCAATTCAAAGTTAAAGAGAAAAAAAGCAACCCCTAAAATATCTGTTATTCCAGATGTGTAATCTGCTTGCATTTTAAAATAAATAATTTGCTTTTTCAAAATTAAAAAAAAAAAGAGCCCTGTAGGCTATTAAAAGCCATCTGCAAAATTCCTTGACTCCAGATGCTATTTATATAAACAAACAAGTTTAAGAGGTTCATCTTTCCATGAAGGATGCACACTGCATAACTCAGCTCATCCTTGACACTACACATGGGCTCTTGAGTCGCTAGTCGATGGGGCAAGGCTGGTGAAGAAAGCTTCATTAGCTGCTTTGACTCTATGACAGTTAATTACTCTGAAAGAGTTTGAGTGTGGAAGAACAGAACAGGGCAAGCAAAGAACTTACAGTGGAGATTTTCATCCCATTATTATGCTTTGCTGGTGTTTCTTTGTTTTTCAAACCAGAATGACTGCAATATCGCTTATGAGAAAGTCAAGGGCATATCAGGATGGAGCCAGTGAACATATGCATAACCAGAATCTGACCAATCTTACAGGGATAAGTACATAAAAACTGTCAAAATTTCTCTCTAGACGATGAGATATAGTATATTATTTAATTATTTAAATATAATTATTTCATTATTTTTCATAGCAGAGAAAATTCACAGGAGAGGATCAGATAAAAAACATCTGATATGAATTAAAAAAAAAAAAAATCTATGCAATGAGACAAGATCTCCAAGAAGTGACACAATTAATTGCAATTGAAATGAATGTCACAGGGCAGGTTCTCACACTCTAAAGACATCATGTAGAAGGGCTATGCTGAGTTTAGGGTTGACTCATGGTCAAAGTGATATGCAGCACATGCCTCTGGAGACAATACAACTTGTAGAAAGTACAGCTACAGGTAAATCTTGCCACATACATTATGTCTGAACAGCAAAATTAGTTGTGTCATTTACGCTGTGTTACAGGCTGCCAATAGCCTTGTTATAATTACCCTGTACAGCATGTTACTTAATCTTCCTGTCACTTGTAAAAGGTGACATCCACATAGCAGCAGGAATCCTCCTTCAAGAAGTCGTATAACAAAGCCACCAGAAGCATAAATTTAAATGAATTAACAATATAAGGGGAGGGGGAAAAAAGCTTGCTTGCTTCATGAATATCTATGCTTTTTATATCACAAGAACTTACTGAACATTCCAGTGGATTGAATGGGTTAAACAAGGAACAGCTTTCCTTGTTATTTATTATTAATGACATGTTGCACTGACTACATACCTTGGCTAGAGATCCCTTAGCTTTCCTCTCCAACAAAAGCATTAATTCCCAAAAAAAGGAAAGCTCTCATTGCATGTGGAAAGGAAAAGCAGAACATAAAATTAGACGTTGTCAATCCAAGTCATAAAAGTCTCAAGCTTTGCTGCCTCCTCATTTCCTAACACCATGTCCAGCGCTGCCACTGCTCGTCTGTGGGAGACATGTCTATGCTTTATTAAAGACCCTGCTCCCCAAGTGCAGTGATAAAGGTGAGTAGAGAATCAGGAGTACAATGGGTTTACCTAGTGGGTTTACCTAGTTTTACTAACAATTATGGACCATCTTTGCCTGCCCTGGAACCAGACGTGACTTATTCTTGCTGTTCTAAAACATCCTGAAACATCTCAGATGCTGTTCACACTAAACAGCCCCATACACATCTTGTCTTCTAAGAAAACCTCTATCTGCACATGACAGGTACTCTTGCCCAGTGCTGCAGCTAGTGTCAGCTTTCTTAATACAAAACTTTCAGCTTCTTCTAGATTCCCCACAAGTTTAAAAAAAAAGTAACAAGGCTGAGAATAGAGAACCTGTCTATCTGTTTGTCAGCTCCCACTCCCTACACATTATCCACTCCCCTCTTAAGCATACGTTTTATCTCAGAGCACCGCAGTGAGGCAGAAAAGTGATTTGCTTAACATCAAAAAAAGCTCTGAAAGAGAGCCAGGAACTGAACCTGTGTCCCCTGACTCCCAATTTAATGCCTTGCCTACAGACACCCTTCTTTCTCTGTAAAAGTAGAGAGACATGCTTGGAACTACATTTAAATTGTGATGTGGACTAAAGCCAATGTACCCTCCCCACTCCATGTGTAATAGTCAGCTATTAGCAACTCTACAACTGAGGCAGTAAACAACCTATTTTCCCATTGTTTCATATGCAACACATGAAATTAATTTCCTGTGCTGCCTGGCTCTAAAAGTGAGCTGCTTAACAGCCTCTCTTGTCCACATTCAAGGCAATCTTTCATAATAAATTAAAGGAAATACAGCATGTTCACAGTGACTGGAAAAGAATTGTGTGGCAGCACATAAATCAGCAAGAAGGCTCCCCCAGAACAACTTGTTAGCAACTGATGTGGCATTTGTAGGAAGATGTCTGTGACAGTGTTCTTTCTGAAAGCAAAATAACCACTAACTATTTGCTAGAGTTTTCTCCTCCCCTGCTAAGTAAAGCATCAATTAGATGAGCACCATTTAGAGTTGCACAGTTCGACACCTCTAATCCCTTGAAGGCTGCTCTTTTGCCTTCCCTGCATGCTTGCATAAGAATTACAGGTTGCTTGTCAGCTTGAACAATCATTTTCCTATTTAAAGAAAAAAAAACAAACTACACAGAGAAAGGAAGAAAAAGAAAGACAAAGAAAGATTTCCCCTTGCGATATAGAGAAATTGTTCTGGAGGCAATGAACAAGAAGTTTATCCTCCCAAATCACCCAGAATCCAAATTGTACCTGATCAGAAGCAACTCTCTATGGCAAATGGTCTTTCTGCAGTTTTTCCCATAGCTGATTCTGTTGGCTTATTTGGTAAGTGACTAAAAAGTGGAGGGCTAGGGTCTCTCAGGGAAGGTCTGACTCTGCAGAACAAACTGTTCCCAAAACAGAGCCACTGAGAGGTGGTCAGTGAACTGTGTGAGAGGGAGCAGGCAGGGAAAAACAAGATTCCCAGAACTTCCCAAGGCTCTGAGCGCCCTTATGTCTCTCCACCTGTTTTAGATCAGAACAATTAGGCTTACAGGCACTTCAGAGATTAGTGTAGAAATATTAAGTATTTTTCCAGTTTTATGATTTATGGGCACAACACATTCATATCTCCTTCAGATACTCATAGATGTTTCCAGCTGTGCATTGGCCTCTACAGCTGTAATGTGACTTGCATGGCCTGTTACTCTCCCTCCAAGCCCTTTTCACATCAGATAACACTGTTGTTACAGATGGAGAAAATCAGAGAGATTGAAATTAATACAGAATTCTCAGTTGTGCCACAGATGTCACTGGGGCTACAACACAGCATCAATTGATGCTCCATAAATTTTGGGGTTTGAGGGAAGCACCAAATTCCCTGCTCATTCAGAATGCACATTCACCAACTGAAAAAGGAAGCAAATTTCCTATGGAGACTGACAACTCACTTTTCTGATAGCTTTCAAAAGGCGTACACATTTGAGCAAGATCTAAAGTCATCTGCTGCATCCAAGAGGCCAGAAAATCCCCATGGAAAGAACAGACATACAGGCTGCACAACTTGTCTATATTTGAATCAGAGTTCTGAGGCAGAAAAAAAGAAAATCCAAATTTGTACACCTGTTTTAAAACACCTGCTTAAATGCAAAGCTGTAGTAAACCAGGTCATAGCAATGTGCATGCTAATAAGCATCCTGTTGTGCTATCAGAAGGTTCAGGAGGAATCATGAAAAGCATTTAATGTTCCCTTTTCTATCCCTTCGCAGCATGTGTTAGAGTAACCCCCTCCTTTTTTTCTTTTTTTTTTTTTAATAGGCTTAGAAGAATGCAAATGGTCTTTTTAATTGTTCATGAGATGTCATTAAATTTTTCTTTTACGCTTAGAGTTCATTCTTCTAATCAGCTGTTTGGTCCCTTCCAGACAAATGTAAGAGGCTGCATAGTTTCTTTTATTTTTTTTCTTTAATAGAAAACAGGACTTCAAAGTGAAATGATTAGAGATTTTAATTTAAAAAAAAAAAAAACATACACTTGGGGGGTTAATTAGCATTCAAAAATGGACTTTTGTTACCAAAGCTAAACTATCTGACCTCGGCTTTATGTATTCGTGGTGAATTCAAATGCTCCTGAAAGAGCCTGATTTATGATAAAATATTAATTTATTTCCATCTTCATTTTGCTGCCTCCAAACCACAACCATGGATCAACACTTAAAAAAACTAGAAGAATTAAAGACCCTATTCCTAGAAGAAAAGGATACATTTCAATAGACAAGGTGGTATGAGCACCACCCTTTTTATTCCTTCTGTGGTTAAGAGACCTCTTCTCAAACTCCTTTTAGAGTGGGGAAAAAGATACTCAAAATCAGCATTAAAACAATAACTTTACAAATGTTCTGTTTAAGTACAAATGGTTGCAGGAACTAGAAGGAAGACTATTGGCAAATGTAACAGAGTTTGCCCTCAGAATATGAGATGCCAGCTTTATAAAGACTCCTCCCAGATATTCATCAGATCTGGGAATGACAGGAGAGGCAACATGTCCCCAAAGCCAGGCAAAGGCTAAAACTACCTGTCAGTTTAAGTGACAAGGTCATGAATACTACAAAAAGAAACCAAATATTTAACTCCAATGGAACAAGCAACGTGTGTGTTGTGTGTCTCTTTCCTGTGATTGGATTAGACACTCAAGGGATTCCATTTTATGTGACGTTTCAGTCTTGTAAATACAAGCCTTGTGGCCTTATCCCAGTTCTTGTGCCTTATCATGAGGCACAGCACAGCCAAAAACTAGGCCTAGAAAAGAGCTGAACTGTGCTTTGGTGTTGCCAACATGCACAAGCCCTTGCAAAACAACTAGCCATGCACTATTTGCTGAAAACCAATCTGGTTATCCTCAAAGATAAATGAAAGCAAACTTAGCTCAGCCAGACACCGCTGTCATTGTGATCAAACAAATTTCTTTATTTAAACTTTCTTCTCTGCTTCTTTATGTTGTTGTAGGGGGCTGGGAGGACATAGGGTATTTTTTATTTGGGGTTTTGTTGGTTTTTTTTGTGATTTTTTGCTTGGTTAGTTGGCTTGCTTGTGGTTTGGTTTTTTTGCAGTTAGGTTTTTTTTTTTTTTTTTAACTTGTTTTTTCAAAAACTACTTTGAAAAATTCCAGAAGTCTTTCAGTCTAGACATTTTAAAGCTATCCTGCCTTTTAGGGATCTATGAATGCTGACAAGTTTGTCTGGGGCATTTTATCTTCTTGTTCAAAGCTAATTAGATTTTTGTTTTGTTTTGGGTGGTTTTTTTTTAAAGACACTCCAATGTTCAGGACTAGAAGGCTGGTGAAGAAACTGAGTGGATTGAAGTAGTAAGCAGATGGGATACTATAAAAGACAGTATCTCTACTGTTAGATTAAGCATTTGGCAGGTATCTTGTGATTGCTTCCATAGAGACAGGGCAGCAGAGAGATGACATTAAAGGTTAAGCCCCCAAAACACTGAAGTGGCTGTGCTTAGGCCATGTTCAGGAGCATAGACAGACACCTATGTTATAAAAGCGTTCATGATTGTTAAATGTTATATTGCTAATTGGCTACGTTGGGGCTGGATTTTGTGACCGTTTAATTACAAGAGTTAATTAACACTGGCGCTTGAAGTGTACGGGTGTAACGCTCCATGTAACCAATAGCCCGTGAGGTGTCTTACATCATCCTAACATCCTGGGACATGATTGGTGGACTCAAAGAACCGATGGAAGGAGAATGGAGGAAATGACTGGAGAAGAATCCTTCCCGAAATGAGTCAATGAGAAGACCCTAAAAGGACCAGTGGGAAAGCAGATTAAAAACCGAACCAATCATGGTGAACCAGAGACTATGAAAACTCCTGCGGGGTTTCGCCCTACGTCCTCCTCCCGTTACCTTTGTGTACGGGGAGTACCCAGCACTCTCGAGGGTGCTGATACTTTCTGCTTTGTGTTTGAGGTCCTGGGCCTATCCTGGGTCCCCGCTTCCAGTTGTTGTCTGTGTTTTTGTTTAATAAATCAGTTAAACCTATTCAGGTGACTGAGTGTTCATTTCACCTGCAGATACACCTCATGGAGTCTGTGCAGACAGCAGGTGTGCAGGAACACATGGCTATCAGTGGATATCAGGTACATCACTTTAGCCTGAAAGAGAAATAGTACTTAATCACACAAGTATTATGTTAAAGATACAGTTTCTGCTGGGAGAAAAATAGATGAGGGTTCAAACTACAGACTATTGCAGATACATGTTTACCTGGCTGACATTTCCAGTAATCATCCTGCAGGCAAATAAATCGTGTATTACATTTTTTCTCTCTAGATACTAATTTATTTTCTTTCTGTATTTCTCATTTTGACATATTTCTATCATGTTACAAAGCAAATACTGTTTCCAACAAAAGCACATCAATTTTCAAAATTCTTATCTATAGATTAAACTTGCTAGCCCAATCCAGAAGCATTCATTTAGATTAGTCACATTGCCTGAAATAAGACAAAACCTATCAGTATGTCTGTTTTTACAGCCTTTTGTGCATAAACATTATATTAATAGAGTCACCATAATACAGGAAGTATCAGGCAAGTTCCTACAGGGTCCATAAGTAGATGAAAATATTCCTTATAAAATCTGTAATGGTTTGTATGTTTCTATGAAGAATATTAGAACCCCATATATATCAAATCCCCTTATTTTTAGCACTGTAGAGTATTTGAGGTGTTTCACAGAAACTTCTCACTTGTGTTCTACCTGTGATTTCAGACCTCTTAAATCCTGCTACCTAGGGGCAGCAGAAATTGATCAACTGCTCAGGGTGCCTATAAAGAAACCTGTGCATTGCTTAAGAACAAAGTTAATCTAAAACCTTACTAAAAAGGCTAAGACACACTCCATGATATAGTCATGGGGTTTTTTTAAGTTAAAAAAGGAAGGTTTCCTTATTAACACTGCCATACACAAGTTTCTGATACACCCCTCCCACCTCCAACAATGCAAAGGCCACAAATGCAAAACTGGGAGAAGAAGTATTTTCCCACACTGAGATTCCACTCCCACTGCAAAGCCACAGGCTCCAAGTCAGCTTAGTCTATCCACAGCTCTGACTCAGCTGTCAGACACAGGCAACATTCTGAGCTCTGCCGACCACAGCATTGTCCTGTCCAAGCCGTGCCCCCCAAGGGGATGACACTCAAAACACGCCCTTCCTCCTCCAGCTGTGTCTGTGGCATGGGAAGACAGCAGCATATTGAAGAGCATTACACAACAAAACAGGTCAGGAAACATTTAAATGCTGAAGTTTCCGTAGTATAATGAGGAACTTATATCTTTCAACATCAGACACACTAACAAACCTTTCATGATTTCATGTGATATTTCTAGTGTATCTATTACAGCATCCAAAGTGTGTGCTGCAGGCAGCAGAACTGTGGCTCGACCCTTTAGACACTAATTTATGGAAGTGGTTTCTGAACTCCTGCCTTGGTAAAAGTAGGATGCATTTCTACTGAGTTTGCTAAGATGAATGATAAGCTCTGCTAGGAGAGAGACGCCTGCAGTGGCATTATCACCTGTGCTTTAGGTGTCTGACAAAACATAGACCTCTTTGCATGTTGAGTACATTGTTTGAAATCAGCCTCAAACATCTTAATATTCACACTTTTTTAACCTTTGAGGTAGTCTGTTTTCAGTATCACAAAATCCAAAGCTCAGTCCATATGTTGAGAATATAATATCTTCCCAATAGAGAAATCTCCTGTTTCAATGTGTCTAAGCTCACACAGTCATGAGCTCATTAGTCATTAATTGCATATTTTTTTAATTGAATGGGACATATTGGCAGATAGCAAAATCTGAATTAAGACAGCCTGTAATTACTATAACAACAAAACCACAGAACTCATCAGAAAACCAGGGAAATACTCAGACTATTCTAACTACTGTTCTAACTACTCAGTAATAACTTGCAAGTATTTTCATACAGAGATATGGTAATTCAGATAAGAAACAATGATTAGGGCTTTAGCAATTTTTACTTGGAGAGGAATGACAATTTTGTGGTGAATCATGTTACTATTAAAAGAGAAACTATAGATTATTCTCCAAAAAAATTAAAGTAATTTTTATTTTATATATTTTAAACCAAATTATTTTGTAAAAAAAACCCATCCCTTGCATTACACCACTGTCTACTAATAATCTTAAGGGATAAATAACATTTTCCAACTCAGTGATACCTCCTAATGCAATAGCATCATCTTCAAATCTTCCTGCCCCTTTATGGTCTCCATTTTTTTTCCCTAGTTTGACTTGAAGCTTCTTACTGTCTCCCACTGAATGTTTGTATAACACCTTACAGCATGAGGTTTCAGGCTTGACTGGGATTTCCAGATATTACCGCATTAGCAGCAAAGCTTATTTGACCTTGTATTTCTACTCTTCCCTTCCCACGCTCACCTCCTACGATGGGCAGGTAAATATTCCCACTTATTTTACAGACGAAGCACTACAAAGGCAACTTATTTGAAAGAGGTCACAGAAAAAAACCTCTGAGAGGGTGAGACAGAAAAGAGACCACCTGACTTGCAGATATGCAAGGCTGCCAACAGCACTAACATACCACTCCTGTAGGCTCAACTACCATCTGTGTGCTTTATCCTCATTAATACAAACAGAACTTTAGTACCTGACTCAAGGTTTTTCTGAGCTTCAGCTCCATTGGGAATTAGAAAAGACAGATGCCACAGGGTGTGCATGTGTGTGAGAAACAACACAAGCCAAGTAAAACTCCACACAAAGACAGAAAGTATTTATCAGATGACAGACAGAGGGAGATTTCTCGAACAACCCAGCACCAAACACATATTAAGGCTGCAGATTCAATAGGCCAGTTCCCACGCAGAAGAATAGTAGGAAAAGGTAAGCATAAATAAGTTAAGATAGGCTGGAGGACAGTGACGAACTGCATATAGAATTAATAATAAAAAGGTTCATTTGCAATTGACACCTCAAGTAGCTGGAGTCATGGCCATTTCTGATATGCTACCTGCTTGGATAATGTCCTATTATACTTGCCTTCAAAACAGGAAAAAAATAAATAAAAAAGAGAAAGGAAAAAATCTTCTCAGCCTGAACTTCCCGAAAGACCATAACTATCCAAAATGCTCAGGCATTATCACCTGACTGATACTACAGCAGCAGTGTCAGTCCTTTATAAGTACTGAAATGCACATATGATTTTTTAGATTGATTTCAAGCATGAAAATTATGGTACAGAGTAGGCCTTAAGATTCAATTGACCAAAACCTGCAAAAGGGAGAGGGATACCAATGAAAATAAATTTTTATGCTAAGTTATCAGTCATCACAGAGACAGTTTTTAAGGTACAAGCATAAATTGTCAATAAGTGAAAGAAACAGTAGAAGATTCATTCAGGCTGTTTGGAAAAAAAAAAAAAAAACCAAAACAAACAGCAACACATCTCACTGGTCTTTGAGAACTTTTCTACCTGAACAGATAAGGATTTGGAATTAGATCATGCAGAGGTGTGGAAAAACAGAGTGCTCCCTTCTGTACAAGTTCAGTTTGTGAGAGACTAAGCTAGTTTCAAGTGAAGAAGAGAACAGGAAATTGCTGCCTGGATTTTCCTGGTTATCCTGGAGAATGTTGCAGAAGGACCACTCCAGCCAAATAATTAGGACAGTCTTAATGAAAGAGTTTTGGGATTGCTTTCTGGCTCCTGTGGATGGAGAGCACCCTTCCCTACACACAAGAGAAAGTACACACCTGCCAAGGATCCACTGGTAGGCACTGCTAAGGAACTTGTAAGGGAGAGACCTTAGATTTCAGGTTGAGATTAGCTTGAGGAGGTTCAGAGTCCAAAAGTTCTCCTTCCTGAAAGGATGTTTTGACCACTGTTTAGCCTCAGACTTGTCTTTCCTTCTCCTCCTCCTCCTCCTCTACAGGAGATCTCTGAGCGAAAGAGCTCCAGGTTAACTGGATTAGACAGTGCCCTCACTCCAAAACTTGGCTTTCCCACTTCTCATGATTCTTGGAGGAAACTGGGCTTGAACCAGATCACAGTGAGTAAGAAACTGAACATCGCCCGTGCATTAACACAACAACAATCTAAGCTCCAAGCTGTTTTGCAAGGTGATCAGTCATTTTTCTTTGCCAATAAAATCCATTTTAGAAGCAAGATGTAAACACAAGCGCACTTTGTAGGTAATTCTCATCTGTCAGTGTGCTTTAGGTATCATTAAAACTAAGTCACTTCAAGAGTTTGGCAGAGAAACACTTCAAAATGTTCCCACCACCGATTATTCTAATAAATCTTATTATTGTTGTATCACATTTTTCTACTGGAAGGAAAAACTGAATTTCCAGGCAGTTCTAATCTATTGAAAAGTTTGGTTCTCTGAAGACTCCAATCCATTCAAGTGTCCCTGGCAGGCAATTCTATCCTTTCTAAAAAATTAAAGATTTTGAAGGTGTTCTCACAAAAACCCTAGCAATTAAGCACTCAAATTTCTATTGGTCCTATACCAAGGCTTGTTGGTTTTCCTCTAGACTCACCTAAAAATGGTCTTATATTTTTTTCACCAATCCTCCCAAATCAGAGCAACACAATCTATTACGGCCTTTTCAGTCTTCAGTGATCTAGCCTTTACAACCACTGCGTTTAAAGATCCCTATATCTAGCAGTCAAAAAGTAAGCAAACAATGCAATGGTTCTGATTTTCCACATCAATCTGATCTTGCTGCATTTCAAAGAAAATGTGGTTCAGATCTGGGTTCAAGTGAAATCTTCCTTGCCTTTAAGATTTGGAGTAAAAAAATCCGAAGGAAAATGCCACTAGAAAGTTTCTCCCTTGTTTTCAACCATAACTTATTAGTGATGAAGTACACTAGTCATTAGATCTAGATCAAATATGAATGCAATTCTGTTGAAAGAATAAGAATATGATACAACTTAGGACAACTTTCTATTTTTAGTCTAGATTTATGAAATTTATGGAAAGGTAGGCTGTACTTGGCCTGATACAAATCTATACTACCCATTCATCCTAAAGGAAAGATAAACTAATTTTACTTATTAATTTGAATCAACACCAAGTCAGTATTTTGGGTCATATGGTTGAGATGTTTGGGACATTTTTAACTGATATCTGTAAGCCCTCAGCTAGATTGATTGTATCATCAGGCCACAAACTCTGATCTATTTTTGTAAATATGTGATTGCACAGTTGGTTAATTTCTCAATCCTGTGGAGAAACTGTAGAGAACAGAAATAGTTTAAAAGGCAATTTTTATGACAGAATCCCTCCCATTCTAAATAAGTCTTATACAACAACATGATACTGTTGTATGAATACAACTATACAAAAATGGAACCTACAGTAGATGCAGATTATTCACATTACTATTCTTTTCAGTATTCACACATAATAGAAACAAATAATAACAACAGTAAGTGTTGCTGGAAGAATGTTCGGCTTGTGTAAATGGATAGCACTCCATTGACTTCAGTGGAGTTCTGCAATTTACGTCAAAAGGTCATTTGAGATTATTTTGAGCTCTCAGCTACAGGCATAATGCGAAGGAAGTCAGTCGTGAAACATGGAAAACCTTTTGTAAAAAAACCCAAAAACAACCATACCTGAAAGCTAAATTGCCTACGACAGATTAAACAGGAGAGAAAGATGCAGTCATGGCTTTCCTCAAGCTTTGTGCATAAGTAACTTCTCAAGAAGTTTAGTTGAGTTTCAGCATACATTGTGCAGTTTTGGAACAAAAACTTATTTCCTCTGTGGATTCAGCACCTCTTAGTGGGATCTGGAAAAATTCAGGATCTCTAATGCATTTCCTTACAGGTGGCTTCACTTCCATCTTGTTTATGAAGCCTCACATTTTCATGGGATGGGTGAGCAAGATAAATAATTATAAATACATTCATGATGTATCATCAGTTCTGCATAATGTAGCCTCATAAGTTACTCTATTCTATGATCAGTGATGAGTAAGTTTTTGTTCTTCAAGATATCAGGACTAGGTATCCCCCATGAGCAGGTATCTCAGTAAAAGCTGAGCTATTTTTAGTTACTACATTAGATTAGCAATGATTCATATTCTCAGGCATTTTTAGTCTGGGAGAAATAAAAAAAACATACACTTAGAAACAGCAGCAGGATTGCAGTGAGTTTTTTCAGCTTCACATAGACCACCAAGGACAACTCTATCATAATGTTGCTCTCAGCTCCATCGGCTGGTGGTGGCAGCTCCCGTGTGCAGTGGTGGGGTCACCATACAGGTCTGTCGTACCCACTGAAGGCTAGTAGACACCTGTGTCTCACAAGAGCCCTAACTCCATTTGTAGGTGGGATGCAGATACACGCAGCAATTGGAAAAGATCCGTCTGTCCTCTTTCTTTGGTTTCTTTGGCTTCTTGAGGAAGATGGAGCATGGGATAATCTGGGTCCTTGACACTTACTCATCTTTTTGCCTCTACCACCAAATTCCCCTAAAGTCTTGTGTAACAGATTTACCACAGCTAAACAAAATGGATCAGTTTTATGACAGCAAATGCTAGTTTGCCACCTTGAGTTCCCCAGCTACCAGCACAGGGGTTGTACATCTGCCTGGGTCACACAGCATCCTGCCTTGGCAGGCAGCCCAAGAGCTGAGAAACAGGGGCTCCACGAACCTTGGAGAACCAGGCAGCCAACTACTGCAGTGACAGAAATGCCTTCCAAAATGCTCAGCAGCAGGTTTACAGCCAGGAGCACTCAAATAATTTTCCTATGCAGATAAATAAATTAATAAATTGCAACAATTTTCTGACAATACTGGAATGTTTTTGTTTTCAGCAAAATCCTGGTTTGTTTTTGTTTTCTTCTAACACAGAAAATTTTGTTCCCTGATCAGCTCTATTTATTTCCTTGTATCCTGCCTGTCCTCTCTGATGTGTATTTATTCCCCCTGGGTTGCTTTTATTTGTTTACTCCCTAGCAGAATGAAGCATTACTCTTCACTGGGAGAGGCAGGAGGTATTGTAATGTGAACGAGTAATTACTATTATGAATATTTAATCAGGAATAGGATGAGCCTTGTCTAATACACACAGCCATGTCTTAGTCTGCGTGTAAGAAGACATGCGGTCAGAATCCATATTCACTCTGTCTTCTTGTTCTCAGAAACAATTTGAAAAAAGAAGAGACCAGAGCTATAGCAGGACAGAAAGCTTCCCTCTGGCTGGATGTGGAATCACTAACAAATGGAGCAACAGCAATAAGCCAGCATAATCACACTTAATTCCTTCAGGGAGCCACAAGTGTGGGCTGCTCTTTACAGAGAAGCAAGCCAGGGGCTGAGGATGACACAAGGCAGGCATGGGCAGTGTCCTCATTGACAAGGACTGCAGTACAGTGGGATGCTGAACACAGAGAGCAGGGGTGCTCTGACCAGCGACACTAAGCAGGCTCAGCCAAGAATTCAGATCACTGAGCCAGCCCACAGGGATGCAGCAGGCCTGAGGTCAAGCCAGGAAGGCAATAAGTCAGATCAGGTCAGCATCAGCAAAGTCCATGAACAGCCACAGGCGCAGCTGCAAAGTAGTCAAGTCAAGGATCAGGGTCAAGAGGCTGAGCAAAACCAAAACCCCTGAGTAAAAGAGGGGCTTGGGGAAAGGCACCTCTCAAGCTGTTCTCACACAGTTCTCCACAGTAACACAGCCACACTGCATCCGAGCTAGCCTTGAGCAGAAGGCTAAATCCTGAGAGCCCTGAGAGGCTGTTCAGCTTGCCATGTCTATACAAAGCTGAGTGCTCCCTCTCTATTGCGGTCTCTCTGTCTGAGGGAGAGCACTCACCAGGAGAGACCCTGTTCAGACTGGTCACTGAAAGTATTTTGCAGCCCTGTGTATACCTGTAGTGATAAATTTAACACATCTCAAGGAACATGAGCAGCCTTGCACAATATACTTCAGGGTAAGAATTTTTTTTCTCCCCCCGTTTTAATTAAGCTGCACATGGTGTTCTAATAAGCTCTGATGCCATAGGGTCAGCCTCAGGCTCTGGGGCATCATTTACAAGTGAGGTTTTGTATCACAATGAAAACCCACCATCTTAACACAGAAGCACTAACAAAAGTAGCAAGATGGAAAGAAAATTAGAGCCATGTACTTTGCTGCAAGGTCAGGCCCTTTTGGAGGCTATGATGAGCTTTCAGCCTCTAATTAAAACCAAGATATGTTAGTTTGTTTTGGTAGCAAATCAGCTCTTGTCTAGACAGCAGTTAACGCCTGTGGTTTTTTGTGCAGCTTCTGCCCGATAACTGTTCAGTTCAGAGCCTAGCAAAACAAAATCCCAGATGTCATGCACCTACTTCCAAATAACCCTCTGGTACTTCTAGTCCCCAGAATTCTTACGCAAGAGAAAAAGAAATAATTTAATAGAGTTTCAATGAATAATTTATTATGAAAATTTAATTTGATTTTAAAAAAGCATTTGTAAATAAATGACATTTACTAACAAATGAAATCCCATACATATGACACTTCCTGTGTGAGATCCCAACCTAATTTAAACTCTACAAAACAAGGGAGCCAAACTAGCAAATGCTGAGGCTCCAGGCCCACAGAATTTGGTGCTGCTTGCAAGACTTTCAAAATCTCCATGAGGAGGATTTTGTTATAAGCTCTGTATGATCTTATTTTTCTCCCAATCTATTTTGATTATATTAAATAACAGAATAATAGAATTTTTGAGGTTGAAATCACTTTCAATCACTGAGTCCAACTATTAACCCATCACTGCCGAGCCCTCCACTAAACCATGCCCCCAGGTGCCATATCTACACATCTTTCAAATACCTTCAGGGATGGGGATTCCACCACTTCCCTGGGCAGCCCATTCCAATGCCTGGCCACCCTTTCTGTGAAGACATTTTTCCTAATACCCAATCTAAACCTCCCCTGGCACAATTTAGGGCCGCTTCCTCTCATTCTATCACTTGTTGCTTGGGAGACTTACACCCACCTGGCTACACCCTCCTTTCAGGTAGTTGTAGAGAGGGATAAGGTCCCCCCTGAATCTCCTTTTCTCCAGGCTAAACATGCCAGGCTCTCTCAGCCGTTTCTCATCAGACTTGTGCCCCAGACCCTTCACCAGCTCCACTGCCCTTCTCTGGACACACTCCAGCACCTCCATGTCCTTCTTGCTGTGAGGGGCCCAGAACTGGATACAGGATTCCAGGTAAGGCCTCACCAGTGCCAAGTTCAAGGGACAATCCCTACCCTGGTCCTGCTGGCCACACTACTGCTGATGCATCAGCCTTCTTGGCCACCTGGGCACACTGCTGGCTCATATTAGCCATCTGTCAAGCAGCACCCCCAGGTCCTTTTCTGCGGGGCAGCTTTCAAACCAGCTGTCCAAAGCTTTGTAGCAAATACACATCACATGGTGGATTAAAACTTCCTGCTGATGGTAACCAGCAATCACAACACTTCACTATTTGTATGTCAGCTCACTTCTTCCACTCCCAAAGGTAAAACTTTCTTCCAGTGAGGTCAGGGGAAAAAAAATCCCTTTTAATTAAAAACTTCTCCTCTTATTTAATTTTGTTACCTGGAGAACGAAATAGGGTCAAATTAGAGTCCTCTATCCACTATTTTTGCATTTCAGGAACAAAACCACTCCTGAGATGATGTGATTCAAAGTGCAGAAGAAAGTCTTTTTTGTACATTCTGAAGCTTTTTACAAATGTTAATACCAACATGGATGGAAAATCCCTTTATAATCATAAATCACAATCAAAGAATGGTTTTGGTGCTACCTTTAAAGATCATCTAAGTCCACCCACCCCTGGTATGGCTGAAACATTTTTCACTAGATCAGGTTGCTCCAAGTCCTGTTCAACCTGACCATGTACAGTTCCATTAACTGGGTATCCACAATATCTCTGGACAACACATGCCAGTGCCTCACCACCTTCATAATAAAAAATCTCTTTCTTATGTCCAATCTAAACCTACCATTTTTCGGTTTAAATCTGTAGGTTCAAGCATGACAGTATCAAGAATATTCAGGCCTTTGAATTTTTCTGAAGTCTCTAAAAAGCTGTTGGGTTTTTTTGGTTTTATGGCATTGATGTTCTTTTGTCCTTCCAGAACATCTTAAAGAGTACACCAGTGAATAAATCACAGGCTGCCTGGTCCTTACAACACTTCCTGGAGCTACACTACACACCTGCAGGCGCATAAATCACTTTGGTGAACCAATGGTTCTGCAGTATGGCCATAAGTGCAGTAGTCTGCAGGTGACATGAGAGATGGTACATTAGATACAGATGGAAAATTCAGCTTGTGGTGCCTTCATTACAGCTCCATAGTGGAGATAGATAGATTTGATTTTCATTCTTCTCCTAAAGAGTGTGTGGGTTCTGATCTCTTTCAGTTTACGCTGGTGTAAGCTAAGGGGAAATCTATTAATGTTATTGGGTTTTCATTAACATGAAGTTGTGTAATGAATGGAAGGAACTATTCCATGGCTCATTGTTTTCATCCTGTAGAGTTCCACTTGCAACTTGATCCAAACACACATATAGGTTCAGCTTGACTCACTGATTCTGTCTTTCAAAGTAATTTGGTACCTTAATTGTCAAATGCAGACCATTATACATCGTATACATGAGAACAAACCGTGAGAACCTAAGTCAACAATAAAAGTAGTAATGCAGTTACAAACTGAGAACAAAATGAAAGTATGGTTCAGTTGCACTCAAACAGAATGCTAGTGTAACATCTTTTCCTTAAGAAAGTAAAAAGTTGTGGAGCAAGACTCGAGAGTTGTGGATGTATCCCAGACAGATATATGAATCGTGGCAATATACAATCTCAAACACTGTGTGAAAATAAAATCAGATTGGCTTTGTTGAAAATTTATTTTGGGAAAAACTTTTAAAATAGCTCTAATAAAGCCATAATGACTGCTCTGCCACCTGAAGAACGAGATGGTTTAGCCTGAATTTGCTTTATTTAAAAGCTGTAAAATAAAACAAAGCAAAGCAAACAGCTGATCGTTACACTTGACCCAGACCAGTCTTACAGATTTCATTCTAATTTGGAATACCAGTGAATTTATAAATCCTTGACTAATGCTTCTGCAGAATTACTGCTTTTACTTGATTTGGTTTTTTATGACTTCCAGACACAAATATTTTTTCAAAAGTCCTTAAGAGAGTTAAGACTTGAGCTTGAACTGATTTGGAGAACAAAAAACAGCACTATGGATGTTTTGACTGACATGCTCTGTAACAAAGCCCTATGTAGTTGTTTCTGCAACTTGCCTGTGCCAAAATTCCTTCTTGAATAACAGCCTCTCTTCTAGAAAGATTTAGAATATCTAGGGGATGGTGAATCAAAATCTTTCTAGACTATTTTTTTTTCCCAACACAAACTATTATTCTCACTATAAAAAGGCATACTTACTTTTTCTGTTATGTATGCTGGTTGGCCTGTTTTGGAATAACTTCTCACTGACCTCTCATGTTGTAGCGTTTTTTATATTCGTCTCATCATGTCCCTCAAGACTTTCAGCCATAGCAAAGACCAGGATAACATTACCAAATCTCACATTTGAGCAATGTCCTTTCCCTCAGTTGCAAACATTGCATTTGGCAGAGTCAAAATTTATCCTCTTCAATGTAGACCCTTTGTCCAATTGCTCTGGATGGCTTCATATGATTACTTATTTTTTTAACTACATATTTTTTTTTTTTTTACTACTTCATATTTTAAGACACGGGCAGATTTTACCAAGACCGTTTGGTGCATCTGATTTCCAAGCACTAAACATCTATCCAGTTGTTCACTGAAAACATGTTCCTCTTTAAAGTCACTATCAAAGTCCCCCAATAAAATTGCTCTTTCATAAAGCCTCAGTTGAAAATCTCCTTATTAGTCACTTATTAATATGGACTACATTGACCACAAAATTTAACTGTCTGAAATGGCAGCATATTTTATAGGCTATGTCAGAAACATCGTACAAAATTCTATAACCAAATTTATATACAATCAGTTTTTCTGCCTTGGCTAAACCCAGTAACTTATAAGCCTGAAAGCACCTGGTACAGCAAAGCCCATTGCTAGTCCTGGGGTTCAAGCACAACCCACTCTTAAAGAAGTAAAAGTCATTAATATATAGTTCATCTGTTGCTGTAGCTATCACATCAAAACCTGGGATCCACAAACCTCCCAATTTGTTTTTGTTATAAAATTTTAAATGAGAATCCAACTATAATAATTGTATTTAATTTGGATACAAGGTATCATTTGCACTGTTCAATAAAACAATTGATTCTAATAAATTGTGCTTGAGATTTCTCCATTTTAAGAAATGGGTAATTCATCATAAGCAGTCCAATTTTTTTCTCATTATGAAATTCAGTAAGGGTGGGAAAAGGCATTTTCACCATCACTGAACCCACCCAGAATGTGAGAGGCATTCATACAGCTAAACATCTTTGTGGGAAGATGTTCCCCACCACTATGTGACTCCAGAGGGGCTGGTGGAGGGCAACAAGGCACACCCAAACAACCTTGTGTAGTCTTGGGACAAATTTTGGTGTCCCTAAGCAGAGAGGTAAGGAAATAAGAATTAAGACAGTTAACGAAGCCTTCCTTTCCCATTGTGTTTGAGTGTTGAGACAAGTGCACTGATCTTCCCCC
Organism: Struthidea cinerea; assembly: GCA_013397865.1. Lineage (NCBI taxonomy): Eukaryota > Metazoa > Chordata > Aves > Passeriformes > Corcoracidae > Struthidea > Struthidea cinerea. The sequence continues at coordinate 1,352,632 of VZTI01005471.1, read as the reverse complement.
AAAGAGTAAAAAACATACAGTTGTCCAAAAAAGAGGCCATGTGGTCCTGACACAGAGCAGGAAACAGGCAGAGTTATGGAGGATGGAAAGACCTGCAAAGAGCAACTCCAAGGTAGAGCTGCTCTGCAAGTGACTGAAGCAATATGTCCCAGCATATATGAACAGAAGTCATGAATATAAAAGGGAAATTGAATCAACAGAAGGTGTCTGTCTCTTTCTTTTTTCTATATGTTCTTTTCTGAAGGCATTTTAAATTCTGCTGGAATAGTTTCACAGAACTGAAACAACTAGATGCACTAAAATCAAGGAATACTTCCTACAGGCTTCATCAAGGTTTCCATCAAGTTCAAATTGAATAAAATCAAAGATCTGTAAAATCCCCTATGTTTCTCAGTACAAGGATTTATATTAGAGTCACAAATGATCAGGTGATACCCCTGGGATTTTGACTGCAAACCCATTTAGCACCACTACCAAGTCTCCAACAAAGGCTGTTAGAAAACCTCTAGGGCAAAAAGGATGAGAAGTATGACAAACATAGGATGACTTTCTCTCTGATAGCCTCTAAGTATCTGCCAAGAACCATCCTTCCTTAAAACCCTTGAAATAATCTGATCATAAATTTATATCAGCATCTATATTCCAGGCAATTCTGGTTTTTCATGGTTCATTCATTCATTCCATGTAGTTCCCTGTCCTTCGAAACCATCAGGTCCAAATGAAAGAGATTTAGGTAGGCCAATATGCAGATTCAAGCACGAAAGGGTCATGTACTTCTCAGAGGCTTTTCCTTTTACTTCTGCCTTTGTGTCTGGGACTCGTAACCTGGAGGGCTTTATTACTTCCCTCTCCTTTATCTCACCATGAAAGGAAAAAAGAGAGCTTCTACAAAACGCCCTCACCCTCTTTCTTCTTCATGAAATACGTCTAGTACCTACTATTGTCAACTATATCACCTGTACGCCTGGATTCTTTCCATGAGTTAGTATTGCCATGAAAATGTAAAAAGAGAAGCAGGGGCTCTGCTTCTATATATTTGGAGTGCATAATTCAGAACTGAATGTAATTTTCAAGGTAGCAGCCTTTAATTGGCATAATATATGCTTAACCAACTAGAGTTACTTTTTTTGTTGCCTTTTTATTTTGTTACAGGCATAAGCTAAGATTCAGTTTGCATCTAGAAAGACAAAGTGAAGCTTCAAGTTTTTATATCTTTGAAATAGTTTAATGGACAATACAATGTTTCAATTTAATTAATCTAGCCTCCTTAAGCAGCATGAGGTAGTACAGGCCAAATCCTCAGCTGACATACTTTAGCATAAATTGAGTAAATCCAGTGCTTTCAGATTAAATAATTGCAGAGGTGTAGAAAAACTAAAGAATATTTACAGAAGCTACCCACAGGGACATGGTTACACACACAAGTAAAACTAATAATACAAAAGCAAATAAATCTCTATAGTGTGCACTCCATTTTTGTGAGGAGGAATACATAACTAGAAGAAAAACTCACAGGCATCCTTTTTGTCTCACATGCTAATCATCTTAGCTCGGATTCTTTCAGAATGTGTGAGCTTTCTCTCATCCCTCTCCCAAAAGAATATTATAGACCAAATCACCTCTGATTCTGCCTGAGAGAAGTGGTAAGATTTTAAAGTGTGGCTAGACAGCACAACCAAGATAAATTCAGAGTCACCATTCTGAGAATTCTTAACCCAGCCCAGGAGACTCCCAAGTCTTAAAATTGGGACAGCCCCGTACCAGTCAATAGAGTGTTCTATAAATGTGCACAGTTTTAAAGCTCTATATTTGACTATCTATTTCAAAGTTAACTTTATGAAGAGAGATTTATTTGTGGGAAGGTTTTATGTGAATACACTTTTGCCCCTGCTCACATGGGAACAAGGATATTTGCTGCTCACATCGTCCACCACTGACTGTTTTGCTTTACAAGTTTCAGACATCCAAGCTGAACCAACAATAAACACTGGATGCAAAGAAAAGCCAGCAATCAGAAAAAACAGACTAAAGAGAATTGTCACATAGAAAACTGTTTGAGCAGACTGTTTGGTGAGGTCTTATAAACAGTAGAAAAATCCAAAATGTAATCAACCTGCAACCAGAAAAGAGTTTCCATGAACTTACTGGTCCTCAAGAAATTTGTTGCATTTTATTACCACATTTCAGATGTGTCCTTACTTAATAGGTACCATGGCAACTCTAAGGAGATATGAACTCTCCAAAATCCTTGTCTGGATCAGATCACCATCTGCTTTTATCTTTCTTCTTTCTCATCTGATATCTGATCTTAGCACAGTAAGACAGAGAACTCCTAGCAGCAAAGCAGGTTTTCTTTCTTCCACTGCTTCCTGGGATATTAACACGCCTTGGGACAAGAGGAAAGATTGCTCCCTGCTTTCACTGGGTCTGTTGTCTCTATACATACACACTTGGACAACTTAGTCCACAGATCAAAAGACCAGCTTCACCTTTGGTCTGTTTGGTGACTTGTGCTTCAGCTGACTGACCAGATCAAACCCTCAAGCGCTGAAACTACTCAGACACTGGGACAACACTTCATCTCTTACACACTACGCAAACAAGTATCTGGGGCAGTGTGGAAATGTAGACTAAATTGAAACTTGCAGATTCCAATCTCTTTTAGCTGTGTCCTTGAAATTATCCTCCACACTGGAAATATAATTTTTTCTTTAATGAAGCCAGTAATGGGAATTGTTTACTACCTACTTATAAATCTTATTCATGGATAATACTTGACATGGACAGTGTTGTAGCAAATAACACTTAAATGCATGATATTAACATAAGCATTAAGTTGATCTAGTTAAACAGGAATGCTGTCTTATTGTGTAAATTAGCTTTGGTGAAAACCTAGGCCAAAGTGTCAAGGTTACCTACCTAAATTTAAGCACATGCAGCCATATTTTTGATCTTTGGTATAAGCATCCTCTACACACTCTGGCGTGGGTCTGCAACATCAAATGTATCTGTAAAATTACAGAGAACTGTAGCTATTCAGCACATTGGGGCAGGGTCCAATACACAGGGGTAGCTACAACTCACACTTCATAGAGAAACACAGTTTTCAAGTTTAGACTCTTGGAATGAGTGGAGTGAGACATTCATATGGGGTTTTTTTGGATCTGGGCCTTACTTCAGTTGGACAACTTTGACTCAGATGAGCACCTATGCTAAACAGTCTATATTTGCAGATGTGGTTAACAAGCATGATCTAGAGTGAGGGAAACAAAGTCTATTGCTGGTATTTCACTCATTTAATTCCACTTAAAACTATCTTTCAATTATATTTTATCTGCCATTTTAAGATACATGCAGCTGGTGTTTCATACCTTCTTATTTTTGTATGGGCATCATTTATCACTACACCTGTCAGGTACAAATGCCATATATTTGGACCAAGAAAATTCCAAACATTTGATGATTAGCATGTATATTCCCACATTTGGTAATAACTACTGCGGTAGGAATGGAATTGACTTTTTTAGTAATTGGAATGCATACTCCTACATATTTATTGATTTATAGCATCTACCTCCACCCCAACAGTAAAACACTATGGGTCAGCCTAACCTGCAGATTATACTACTGCTATGGCATTGATTTGCATTTGTAGCAAGTAGATTCAGTTTTAAAGAGAAAGAAAGAGGACAACACCAGAATTATTAAGAAAGGAAGCTGCTGCTTTTGGGCACAGCACTTGTTGCTGTTGTCCTTGCTGATTTCAAATAAGAGGCAAAAAATCTTACTACACTAAAACATGGAAATATGGAGCTGGCTTTTATTCTGTGCCCTCCAGGTCTGGGAAATGTTTGGAGTGTATATTGATGCCAACAATGATCAAGTAAAAACATTCTCCTTGTGTTCTGCCACACATAAGTTACTCCTTACTATAACCCTCAGACTTGTGTGTAAGTCAGGAGGAGGAAAAGAACCAAAAAGTTAAAGAACAGTTCTGGTGAGGACTTCGGGGAAGATGAAGACCACACAGCATTATTTATTTCCACCTTTTTTTTCAGATGGGACGTTTGTGACTGACATGTTGGAGCAGACTTTAATCTTGGCCTTCCAGATCTCAGGTGAGGGCTCTGAAAATTCTGGCTGAGGGCTATTCTGGTCTTTCTTCTCATGAATTTCAAGTCTTATATAAGATTCTGGTACTTATGACCTGGCATTTTCTAGCCTTATGTTAGTTCACAGGCAACTCTCTAGCCAACACACGATGAGTCAATAAAATGGGGATGCTAAGGCTGCTAGAGCATTTTACCTTCCTTACAAAAACTCAGCACAATTTTTGCTCTGGTATAGTCATCTGATCATAAAATACTCTTGTGTTCCTGGTATGAGACACATCAGGGGTTCATTTAGCTCTGGCCTGACTCGCATGCTGCCAGAAAACAAAGGATTTAAGGGTAGGTGGATCCTTGGCATGGGGAGTAAGAACTCCAGTATTTGACAAAAGAATTCAGACACATGTAGCACACAGGACAGAATACAGATTTAAAGAGGGAGAGGCATCCAATAGACCATCTGGATCTTTAAAAGGTTTAAAAAATTTGCTCTCTAAGTGGTTGTTAAAGAAAAAATATGGATGCTGGCAGAAGGGGAAAGGATATAATATGGGAGAGAGCTGGCAGGGAGATTTCACCCAGCAGAAGCCAGAAGACTCCTCATCGAAACAGTGAGCATGCAGAGTCAGACTTCAGGGGGAGAGAAAATAGGGACCCAATTTTCCTAGGGACTCAAGCTAGATCTTATAGCAATTGCTGTGATTTAGAAAGGCACCAATTTACTGGGTTGAAAGAAAGACTAGAGAAAAGGATTCACTCTGACACAGAACTGAAGAAAGATACAGGTTTATAAGCCTATTTTATTTCCAACTGACTTTGTATTTTCACTACCCTTTAAGAAGTTTGCTTTTCTAGTTTATATTTGATCTCAGTGACTAGAAACCTCACTTTTAAAAAGGAGCAGGAAATCTAGCTCAAAGCTCCAGGCTCCTGGAGGATCATAGCAGTGACAGTTTTTACTTCAAAAAAAAAAAAAAATCTGTAGGCCAGTGCTATTTATCCCAAACAAATCTGAACCACTGTAGAAGGGTGCTTCTGTTCTGCTTATTACTGTGAAAGCGTCTTTCAATTACAATGCATTTGCTTTATTGCAGGCTATTCTAAAACAGGAGCTGAGCCTAATTAAAAGAAAAAAAAACAACTTTTTTCTACTTGGCCCTGAATTCTGTTATCTCAGAAATGGACCATATTTAGTGGATCCATACATATTATCTTCAGGTATATGCTAATTAATGGATAAGAAAAACAATGAATTATTGAGAAATAAACAGTGTTGCTTTTGCTACTGTAGATATTATATATCTTTAAAACAGACAAAGCCAGAAACAGAATAAAATTAAAGTCTTTTTCTTTGCGTCAAATCACTTATAATACCAGTTCTCACTGAAACAAAGTAATACAGATATTAATAAAACCAGCAGACTTAACTCATATGAACAGCAGTCTATAAACATGTTCACAATGCATAAACCAAGAATGCTAAATGAGTGTAAAATTATATAAATATATATATATATATATATAAAAATCCCTTCCATGATGATATTTTGCCTGATACCCAATCTAAACCTTCCCTGGCACAACCTGATGTCATTTCCTCTTATCCTGCCACCTGGGAGATGAGACTGATCCCTACCTCACTGCAGCTTCCTTTCAGGTAGCTTTAGAGAGCAATGAGGTCTCCTCTCAGCCTCCCTTTCTCCAGACTGAACAACCCANTCTAGATTCTTTGCCAGCCCCGTTGCCCTTCTCTGGACATGCTCCAGCACCTCAATGTCTGTCTTATAGTGAGGGGCCCAGAACTGGACACAGGATTTGAGGTACGACCTCGCTGGTGTCCAGTACAGGGGAAAAATCACTGCTCCTGCTGGCCGTACAAGCCAGGAAGTCCTTAGCCTTTTTGGTCAGCTGGGCACAGCTGGCTCATGCTCAGTTGCTGTCAACCAGCAGCTGTGTCTTTGTCTGGCTGCTGTGGCTAGCTAGTTCGGGGGTGAGGTCCCAAACTAGCTCAGCAAAATAGCAGATTTTAGACCACACTTT
>VZTI01005471.1:1322728-1346260 GCA_013397865.1 Struthidea cinerea | reverse complement strand
TTACAGCAACAGCCAATGGGGAGGGAAGGAACCTGGGGCCAGCCCAACACCCCTGGCACCGCGGGGTTTGAGAAGGGAGCCGGGGTGAACCGAGGGGGTTTTCCCAAGAGCAGGTCTGTCCCCCCAAACCCTAGGCTGGCAGGTTTGCCAGGACTACCCAACAAGCAGCCCCAGGTCTTTTCCCACCAGGCAGCTTTCCAGCCACTCTTCCCCCAGCCTGTAGTGCTGCACGGTGTTGTTGTGACCCCAGTGCAGGACCTTCACCTTGTTTAACCTTGGTTTATTGATCCAGCCTGTCCAGATCCCTCTGGAGAGCCTTCCTACCCTTCCAGCTGATCAACACTCCCACCCAGCTTGGTGTCATCTGCAAACTGAGGATGCACCCCATTTCCTTGTCCAGATTGTTGATAAAGATACTAAACAGGACTGGCTCCAGTCCTGAGCCCTGGGGAACAGCACTTGTGACCAGCTGCCAGCTGGATTGAACTCCATTCACCTCCATTCTCTGGGCTCAGCCGTCCTGACAGTTTTGTTTACCTAGTAAATCACTGAAAACTGGTATCTTCTGGATGAACCTTCCTACTCAGATTGACAGGAGACACCTCAACTCCTGTACTGTCTTATTGACCTGGAATTCTGTATCAGGGTGTAGCACAACTATTGGTATGAAACACAGAAACTATAAAAAGGAAGTATTCCTCCATTATTTTTATAGCTGTTTTAAAATTTCCATGACAAAGTCATTATCCAGGACAGGTGCAGGTGGGCAGGATCCTGCCTTGTATTTATGAAGAAAAGAACTGAGAGAAGCATCTTTCTTCTTCTATGCTATGGACAGAGAAACAGTACTTTACTGTCCCATCTTCCCCCTGAAACTGGCCCATGAAAAAACTACATTGTGTACCAAAAACCTGGAAGATGACAGAGGAAATCACAGTGCTAAAGAAAAATCAGCCTGCAGATTTCAGGCTAGTGTAACCGCACCTCTCAGATTTTGTCCTTGCACAAAAAATTTGCACTGAATCAATTGAAAATGGAGAATTTTAAACATTAATTTGAACTGAAATAAATACCTACAAATGCATTGTTTGAAATTGGCATGTGGCTCTTTGGTTTAATAAAGTGAGCTACTGAGTTCAGCTTAGTCAATATTTTATTTATTTTGATTTAAATACCTAAAGGCACCTCTCCGGCACGTTCAGCACATAATATACTATTAAAAGCGCATTTTAAAATTAAACAGCATAAATCAATCTATTCAAGAGGAACTCACCCAGCTGCCTATTGAAAATTCCTTTTTCTTTTTTGCATTTCAGAAATGAACCTTTGCCTAAGAAAGAGACTTTGCAGCAGATCAGAAACTCAGTGAAACCAACTCTAAGACAGATGTGTCAGCAGCAATTTAATTTAAGTTAATTAGGAAATCGAAAACCAAAACGGTCTCAACTGATCTAGTTATACTCATGTATTATGCTTTTGAGAGCAAATGTATGTAGGATAGGATAATATTCCAACTTTGTTACTGAGATGCAAGGGCCTTTTAGATAATGTGCAGCCAACTAATGAATAGTTGTGCTTATCAGAGAATTTAATTTGGCTCCAATGATATTATTCCAACTAAATAGATAATTTGCTGTACATATGAGCTTGCTATTGTAAAACACTACAGCTACTACTGCATGAATATATTACTAGGAAACACAGGGTTTGTAATTACGCATCTTAATTATGTCTCTATAATCAAAGAGAATGCACAAGTTAAAAGAATGAATTACAAAAACCTGCAGTTTATCTCTGGCTTAATAATAATACAATATAAGCACTTATTCTACCTGTAAATTTTTTTCTTTATATGGTACTATCTTACTGTTAACCTAAATCCTGAGAACCCCTTGAAACATCAGGAAACAGGAGAAATAACTGCTTCCTTTTCAGGTCTTAACAGAGGACTGTTTTGCTATTGCATGTGTATGCCATCAGACTTCACATGGGATAGTTCCTTCCCTATAAGATTAGCTATGTGAAGATTAGAAAGTCGGATCGTAGGATCGCCAAAAGGTTAATTCGCTCAGCTATTGCTCCAAGAGGTAACTTCTCTCCTTGCACAACTGCCCTACATTACCTGAGTGTCTTCTGCAGATTCCAGTGCAGGAAAGCTTCTTATCTTTTATTCTTCTTTTTTTCCCCTCATTTTCCATTTGTCCTCAAGCATTTGGAGACCTGGGTGTCATTGCCTTTACGCAAGTCTCCAAATCCCTTGGGCAGCTATGAAGAGTCCCATTCTACATAGTAGAAATAATGGCAACTATACCCTGTCTGCAGGAAATGAATCAGTCCTGAGCACACCAAAAATATCAATCTCCTTTCCACTGACACCTATTTTAATTTTAATCTTTCAACCTGAGATAAACAATGAGGTAATGTTTGCTCTTACCACCCAGGGAGAACAGCAATACACAAATTGTTACGTGGACAATGCAGTCAAGTTTCTCCAAAGCTCTGCGGGGTAAATAACTAGGAACATTCCTTTTTGTGTGCACTGCTGGGAGAAGGTTCTTCATACATGTTAAATATTTATATCAAAGAGAAGTATCCCACTAAAGTGGTAGTTTTCTTCCTGAATTCTATTACACTTCATCTTCAACATGTGATTTTTAGCTTTTTCAAAGTCTCGCTCACAGCAGGATGAAAAATATATTTACTCTAGAGACAACAATCTCAACAGCCAACAGCCATTCTAAGCAGACAATTCTTATAGAAAATAGTAAATGTTGAGTTCCTAATGCCCTTGTTGTACCCCTCCCAATGCGACTATCCTTACCACAAGATGCAACCCATTCCCATTGGCTCAAAAACATTTAGAGTGCTAATACTAATGAAACAAAGTAACATTGCCCAGGGTGTTAGGATCCGGTTAAACCTCAAGGGGAAGATCATCTGTGATTATTTCCAAGTTCTCTACCATAGTTTGTCTACTCTGCCTCATGGAGCTTTATGCTATGCTGTGTTTTAACTGACAGTGCTTACCTCTGGTGTGTCAGCCTTTCAAGATGCTAGCTTATTTTTTGTTTTTTCCAAATTTTTCTCTCGGATGTGGCATACAAACCCTTTTATTTCCACTTAAAATTTTGTATTTGCTCTGATTATCTGCTACCACTCCTAATTCTTTTTTATCAGTGCTCACAGGGTACACATCTCAGCAGCAGAGCTTTATCTCAAACTTCTCCAGCTTAGCCTGGTTAGTTACATACATTTCCCACTTCCAATGAACTGTATTTCAGAGTCCACTGTGTTTTTTCAAACACAAACTGAAGAAGTTCATTATTGATCTAATTTTGAGCTAGTAAAGTGAAAGGTGTGCTGATTAAAAAGGTACTCTTAGCACAAGCTCTACAGCAGACTTCTTTGAGGACTCAACACCATGACAGCAGGTTATACTGCAGTGCAAGGATTAGAAAATCTATGCATACCTTTTCCATAAACTTTGAAAACACTGGTTCAAATTCATTTGTGGGACACGTTAAAGTCTTCAATGTTATCCTGACAAATGAACTTCTAGGAGTGATGACTCAGATTTCTGGTATATGTTACAAATTCTTCAGTTTAAAGGTAATGTCGTAATTCAAGTGTTTTAATAAAGAGGAGTGAAACCATGAAAAATGTTTCAATGAAAAATGAAACTTCAGTAGAAGTTTTAGAACTGGTGCCTTTTCTCACCAAGAAGATATAACACAACTCAGAAGTCTGTGACAAACAGGCAGTAAGAATAATTTGTTGCAGGAGTACTATCATGTCATTAGAGGAGGTCTTCAGCAGGACTGAGTATTGAGTGAAAACTGGAGCAAAGATTTTTTCCATAAAGACTGCTAATAAAAAAACAAACAAACAAACAAACAAAACAAAAAAAAAAAAAAAAAAAAAAAAAACCAAAAAAACAAAAAAAAAAAAAACAAACANCCAAAACCAAGCAAACAAAAATCCCCTGAACCCACAAACAAGTGTCTTTCTTTTACAACACCAATAATTTTAAGTTATTAAGGTTGAATTACATTTACAAATGTTTTTAAAAAAGCCTTTTCCTAACTTGCATTTAGTTGCAAAATTCCTTTATTCAGGAGTATGCTCTGAGGATGTTAAGAGGGACTTAATAATTAGGTGATCTCATTAATGCCACACAAAGGTTTGCAAGCAACATATTTTCACACCATAGTTGAAAGCATCAGCAGATTGCCACTTGAGACAGCAAGGAATATTGCTGCTTGTCTTCAGAAAGCATAAGCAGGTTCAGCACCTCTTTTAAGCATTCACCCCATGTAAGAAGGAGAGTGTGACATGTTATTTAGCAGAATAACTCTAGAGAGTGAAGCCAATTTTTAGGTATTCTTTTCAATTGTGCCATTTAAAGTCATCCTCAGAGGACAGACATGTCAGCAACAGGGTTAATCACCACAATTTGTTGTTTTTTTCCCTGATTTAGCAGAATAGCTTGAACAGAACCACTGAGAATACTGTGTTTGTTTGTTAAAGCCATTGTGCAATGATAGTCAACTGATAGGAAGCTTATATCTAAGCAGGTTCTACATCATATTTAAAGTCAGCTCTCATCACACAAGAAGATTTAGTGAAAGTTTTGCCACCAGATTCACCAGATTCACCATCAGTTAGCATAGAAACCGATTACAAGCATGCAGCTTTCTTTTTCAAGAAGCCTTCTGGTAACTCCATTGAGCCACTGCCCCCTTGTCTACCCTCTTGCTGATTTCTTAATATAGGGGGTTTCTTCAAGTTCTCTGATGATATATTTTAACTGCTGAGAAAATAGGCAATGTCACTGATCACAATAGGGGCCTAAGAAACCAAATAAAACCATGAGTTGACAAGTATGGATGAAGAAAGTTAAACTAGATCAGCCTGGTGCAATAAAGACTGTGTCTGGACAGCAATTTCCTGGCCTCTCCATGAAAGAATGAGAGTTTGTTAACCAGCTTCAAAAATGCAGGAGAGAACAGACATGTGTGCTCTAAATATTTTCCAAGTTTAATATACAAGGTTTGCACCAGAAATCTTGACTACACTGACACAATCAGAAGAAGTAAATTGTTTCTTTCAGAAGTCTGTGCAACAACATAATGGCAGAAAAAAGTTTGCCAGTGCTTTCAACTCCCACTGAGCTGAAGGTGACATTAAAAAGATTATCACAATGAACCATTCAGCACATGTCTTCCAGCCTGAACCACAATTCATAGAAAGACTTTAGGAGCAACAGGGATGGGGACTCCAGGAAAAAAAACAAAGAAAAACCCAACACCAAAAAGTAGATAAGCAACCTGTAATACACAAATGGGCAGTGGCTGAGTCAGATATTTGATTTTGCTATAGACAAGAGAATAGAGTCTTCACCACCAAGAAGATCAAGTTCCTTTGTGAGTTGATGAGAAGCTTTAGGCATCTAAAAAGTCCATCTATTATTTGTACACTCTCAAAGGTTCAGAGGAGGGAATTATGTAAAACAGCCATTACAATCTCCCAATTTTAAAACTGCCATGCCTTTGGAAAGTCCTTTCTGTCCCGAATTGTGTTTGTTACCAAAGAGTAATTTGCAACATAAATTTCAAATTCCCCAAGAAAATCATCATTAAGATCCTTTCCTTGAAACATTCTCTCTTCCAAAGGCAGAATAAAAGATTCGGGCTTTGTCAGTACAGCAGCTCTGTACAACATGAGGATTTTCTCTATATAATAGAAAGAAAAAATAAAAATCTTCATCTATCCAGGTATATGAGTTACAAAGAAGATTTGCACTTTACCTCTGGGAGTGGAGGGAAAACTTCATGCAGTTGCTACCCTTAGCCTGAATATACATATTGGCTGAAACAAACTGAGAAGTGTCATATACAAAATGTTCTAGCATATAATTGGTTTTGAATAAGCTCATTCATGTGCAAAACCAAGGGAGGCAGGTACAAATCAGAAATGTGTTGCACACCTAAACTTCAAAAATCTGAGTATGGAGAGCCACGTGCATACATGTGGACAGCATCAGCAGCAGAAAATTCAGCCATAAGGAGGCATAAATCTGTAAAAGGCAGGTTAATTAGACCCATGGGAATCATAAACAGCAGATCACACATGACTACTGGATGAAGGAAAAAAAAAGACCAAAGTGTTCAACTGGAAAAAGCCCAAATTAAACTGAAAACAGTTTAAATGCTAAAAGAATGTCACATACAAAGTCATAGCCTATGGGTAAAGAAGGGATAAAAAGTTAGGGGAGTACTTCAGCTCCAGTCATGGGAAGAGATTAGAAAAGTTTCTCCATGCTAGAATTCTCCAAGACAAAACATATCAGCCAAACTGTCTAAAAGAAGAGCGTGCACCAATAAAGAATGCTATGTAAGTGAACATTGATATCAGAGTCTATAACATGTTTTGATTTTAATATGGAACATAAAAATGTAAAGGGGTAATAATAGGAAAAAGCATATCTAGGAAGACAAAAAAATGAGACAAACATAATTGTGAAGTAAAAGAAAAGCAAAATGAAAACATAAAATAGGAACAGAGAGTTACCAATGTGATTAACCATAATGACAAGCCCTAAGACATCTTCAAAGAGAAGTCAAGTGAATAACAGAAGGGATTTAAGGGGATGTGTAGCAATTGGTTAGGTATCCTTATGTAAGGTAAGCAAAGAAAGGGGAATAAAATATAGAAGTCTCCCCTGTTACAAAGCCTCCACATAATAAAAGGAAAGAATAATTCCTTGGCTGTGTATCAAACCACATGAGAAAGTGTCCCTCCAATGTGGAAGAATGATGGAAAATCTGTTCCAGTCTTGTTTAATGTTTCCTATGTACAGTCAAGTAAAGATGTCCTAATTGCACCCCTGTGCAATATCAACCAGAAAAAAAATCAAGGTTTTTTTTGTAAGACAAACTGTCAACTCATTAAAAATTATAATGTACCATTTGTTTATTTGCTTATTTATTGTTATTTCAATTGGCATCAGATCACCACTAGTTCCAGAAAACGCTTCTGCAGGACACCTTGCAGAAATGTCATTTGAAGTAGTACAGGTTATTGTTCATTAATACACCCTTCTGATCATGCAGATCAGATTGATTTTTGGCAATTTGGGTCTTGTTGTTTTGTTTGGGGTTTTTTCCTTTATTTTTTTTTCTTTCCCTTCCCTGTACTTTTTCTTCCAGAAGCTGATGCACCAATTACTATGGTCAGTTGAATGACCAGGTCATCGCTAGCAATTTATCACAGTTCAAATAATTGTTTCCTAATCTGCCTCAAGGAGCTGCTAATATTCATGTGTATTATTCATGTGTATTCTGTTCTAACATGGTGGCCTAACTTCTGTGTAAGCTTTTCACATGCAGAACAGTTCTGTCTCCTTTCTACATCCACAACCTTCCATTCTCGTACTTGCCAACATGTCTTTCTGAGCCTAACTCCAGACAGATTTTCCTCAAGTTTCCTCCTGCATGTTAGTTCTATTATTAAAAAATCAATCCTGTATAAGCTTTGTGCTACACCTAAAGGAAATGCTGGTGCTAGCATCTGACCTCCCAAGCCTTGTTAAGTGACGTAAAATACCTTTTTCAACATAACATACCAAATATGTGACAGACAACTGATTATAGTGACAATTGTACCCTCCCCTCCTTTTCTTATTTTTAAAGTAAAAAATTTGTACCACACTCCTTATGGCTTTTCTTAGTCACGGTGTAAAGGTCATGGCTCCATTTTTCATCACCCTATCACCTTACAATGGAATAGACACATCTATGCGCACTGAAGTGAGATTATGAAATTATAATCCTGGTTTTGGTTCTTTGCCAGAGCTCATGCGAATTTATCTTTTACTCCACACAGAATGATCAAATGTGTGCTATTTTGTAACAGGGATGTGAACTGACAACTGACCTACTTCTCTGCCAGGGACTGAAAATTTTAAAGGTGTTTTTACCTTCCACCGTGGAACACCAAAATGGTTAAAGAAGGTAGAAAATGTTTTTGAAGCACAGTTAACACCAACTTTGTAATCTTTATTATTAAGGAGTACTTTATCAGCTCTTTGAGAAGTGCAGAAAAAGACACAAACAATGAATTCAGCAAGAAGGAAATACCACCAATGTCTGCTGTGGTACATAGGGAGGACATTCCTTCCACACTTTCAAAGATGTGAAAAACGGGAATAGCAAATCTAAAACTAGAAGGTATGCAGCAATAGTGAACAGAATTTTAAAAGAGACTGATACAGAGAGAGGAGAAACAATACAAATCCAGAAAACAAGTGAAGAGAGCCCTAATTATTGACCATTATTGCTATGTTGTATCCTGCAGTTCAACAGAGCAAAGCCATGGACCAATGTAAAGTGATGGAAGTAACCAAGGACATAAATTTCACATGTAACTTAGGACTTGCAGTCTCACTAGGGAAGAAGGGAGATGAGATTCTCTCAAACCAGAGAAGAAGTAGAGCTTCAGGACCAATGCCAAAGTTATTAAAAAATTGAAATTTTAACTTATAAGTACCCCAATACAAATAAGATATTAGAATATTAGAATATTTGTAACAAGAACTAATTTAATAAGAGATGGGGACAACTAGCCATTTTGGTCAATTTGGACTTTTCAGAAATTTTGTTTAAGGGATTGATTCCAAAATGACATTTTAGGAAGTAGTGAGAATGAGTAAAAAGTGTTTTTACAACTTTAGAATCCAGGATACAGATGAGATTCATCACCAGGGGAGATGATGGAACATTTGACTCTGCTACATTGGAGATTATCTCTGTTGAACGTATCAAGGAAATTGTGTCTGGGATTAGCTAGTATTCAAAGAAGGTCTTTATTTTCTCCATCTCTTTGCTAATGCACAGTTACACTTCTTTCTACAGAACAATCTGCTTTATTTCAAGGTTTATTATGTGTTTTATTTGTAGTAGAAGAAATAAGAAAAACTAAAAAAGAAAAAAAAAACCTAAACTAAAAAACTAAAAAAACTAAAAAACATAAATTTCACACCCCCTTGGTGTGTGAAATAAGGAGCAATAAGGAGCAATGCAGAGTTCCCAGGCAGGTGCAAAGGAGAGCCTCTTTATTGCAAAAATCCGGCCTTTTAAAGCAGTTTGCTGGTTATCAGTTTACATAGTTTTAAGGCATAACAAACATAATTCAACCAACCACTGTACACCATGATGTGAGCATGCGACAGTCACGCAGCGTGTTCTTCTACCCCTAATTCAGCTGCGTCTCTTTCCCACAGTCCTTCTCTACTTAGCCAAAGTGACAGGCCTGGGCCAGGATTTTACACAGGCAACAAGGCCTTCATTTTATAAGGTTTTACCTATATGCAACACCTTGGTACTACATTGGAACCCAACACTTAAATAAGGTTGTCTGACAGAAATTTTTAAAAAATAGTTACACGTAAACAATTTTATTACTTAAGGTACTTTATTATTTATTAGGGTGTTATATGGTCACACGATCCATGTGAAATGCAATATAGGAGTCAGAATACTAATAATCAGTATTTCAAATTTATTTGCATTACCTTGGTGTATTTTAAATGGTATTTTGTGCAGTAGATTATATAACAAGAGTGAAAAAAAAATACTATACAAATATATGTGTATACAGAACAGAGGCAACTGTGATTTTGCTATCTGCACACAGAGTAACATACTCTGTTAAAACTTTGAAGTACCATTATGTTAAACAAAATGTGTTATGATTCAGAGATACAAATGCATTTTCAATTGATTCACATTTCCAATTAAATTTATGATCAGCAAGACATAATGATATCATCCACAAAATTGTACCAGATATGATAATAACACCCAACTGCATCTGTGCTGTAAAAAGTATAACAATAGTGCACTATCACTGATTCTAATTACCTCTTATCCTTTAGAGACTGGCAGGTGGCCAATGAAATGTGGATATAAAATCAGAATATAATCAGATAAAGGGAGATGAAACTGTTATTGGCTTTTAGTTATGTAAATTAAGAATTTTACTCAACAAGTTATTTAGTCATCCTGATGAGTAGAAACATTCATTTGGAAGACTAATTATACAGTACTTACAAAGATTAGAACACCCAATTATTTCTATTGCAAAGCATATAAGGTACATCTTAAATATTTTAAGTTAGAAGTGAGAAGGAATTTTATTTCTTTTACAGGAAATCTCCAAAGGAAGCCTAGTACAGACAAAAGCAATTGGCCTAGTGGTGAACCTGTAAGAAGTAGTCTCTTGTCTAAATTGATTCTCTTTTGCTCTGCCTTTCAGCCCTGCTTTGAGTCAATATCTTGCACACAGATGTACTCAACTACTAGAAACTGTCTTTCAGATGAAGCACAAATGGAGGACCTGATCACTTGCAATCTCCTGAGATGGCACAGTTCATCTGAAAGGATAGCAGTGTTTGCTGATATCCCTCCCACCAGGTTTCCTCAGCTACTGGGCTAAGCAAATAGCAGACCTATTTCCTTCACAAATATTTGAGTGAAATATAAAACAAATTGTGACTTGTGCTGTGTGCGTGACCATGTCACATTTACTTCACATAAATATATTTATTTCCTACCAGCATTATCCACTAAAGGGACAATTTTCACCTGCATTTTGTCACAGAGGGAAAAGCCTCTATTATGCAAATTTCCTAAAAGGTTGTATTACTTAAGTCCATGAGCCACTTAAAATAGAACAACATTTCATGATTTATTTAATAGATTAGTACGTCATAAACCGTGACTTGCACGGGTGTGTAATCTACAAGCAATCCATACAACAAGAGTAATTCACTAAGATATTTTGCATGACAAACACCCAAAAACACTGTGCTAGATCATGTTCATTCCAAAGGGGAAGGATTTAAGTTGCTGACATAACTGCCTCTAACACTGATCATTGTGAGAGATGAGAGAGATAGGCAACTGCAGATAAGGAAAACAAGGAAACAAGCTGAGAGTTTTATTCTCCAAAGACATAAGAGAGTCTATTAAAGGCCACTGTGCAAGTTTCCATTGATTTTTGCAAACAAAGTGCTAAAAGACCATAAGTTGTAGCATTAAAAAAAAAAATCTTAATGAAATAACACAATTTGTTACTATTCATTGCCTCGGCTACTGCAAGTACAATTATCTCCTTCGCAGTCTCACTGACAAGCACAAATCTCAAAAACCCCCCATTACTTTTCAGCTTTAGAATTATATACCACTATATTATGTTATTGTGCAATAATAAACATGACTACAACAACGAAATTATTCTTTTTACTGTATTCGTCTTTGTCTTATCAGAATTACTTGAATCATAGAAACATAGAATACCCTGAATTGGAAGGGAACCACAAAGATCATCAAATCCAGCTCCTGGCTCTACACAGGAAAATTTAAAAAAAATCACACTGAATCAACACTTCACCTTAAACATTTTTTTTTTTTCTTTTCTAATTTTACTCTTTTTTGCACAGTAAGTGAGCAGATTTCCAGATAGCTACTCGCTATTAAATATCCCGCTTCCAAGCTGAGGAATCCCAGGAAAGGTGAGATAGAATATCTGTATATCAGGACTGTTTCTTTCTTCTCTATCTCTTGCATGGGACCAAAGATGACAGGATTTGAAGTCCTCTACTCTACCTCTTAATTGTTTACGAGAAAGAAAACCCGCTTCAGAGCTACAGCACTACTGAAGTTCTCTTTGTTATGGAATCGTTCCCACCTGCTCACTCTGAGTTGAAACTATGCTGGCTACAAGGTGTTACAGATGCAGAAATTAACCTTAATCCCATGGCTGCAGCAACCATTACAGGACACATTCAATGAATCATTGCCTCCTTTTCTTGAAGGAAAAGGACAAAGAGCGTGACCTTCTTGAAGCCCTTGTTGCTGAGGTGGTGTGCAACAGATACAGGTTTTGGGCCCAGAAGATGAACTTGGAGTGGGGTCCTTGGGATGCCCTAAATTTGGCACCCACAGTTTGGCTGCGGCAGGCCATTGTCTTTGACATCCTATTAAGAAATTTCAGGAGCTCCTGCATTTAGGAAAATGGCTACTGTCCTGTGCAGCCCAATATCTCCTGACTCCTAACACTCAGGCCACCTTCTCAGTCACAGTCTGCCTTGCATCCCACTAACTTGTCACTCTTATTGCTTGAGGGCCAGAGATGGGATCTGTACTACTGTTTGTGGAAGATCATGTTCTCACCATCATGAGCTCATTAGCCACTGCACAAAAGGGGGAAGGGATGCACAGCAGAATTGTGTCAGAAAAGCCCAGGAGGGCTCTACTCCCAGGGCAAGGTTTCATGTGCAGCTGACTTTGTAGCAGGGACTAAGGGGTAGAAATTGGATGGGTAGATCTTGGCTTGGTTAGTCATCACGCAGGAGACCACTCTCAAAGCACCAGAGGAGTAACTTCAGAAAATATAACAGACCTTGAAGCCAGCAGATCAGCAGTGCTTATCTCTCCTCTGAGTTGAGCACCTAAATACCACAAAAAGCCTTACACACATCCTTCCTTTCACCCATGAAAGCATTTAAAGAAAAATATTGCACATACCAGGATTGCAGAGTAGAACATTTCCAGAGGAAGCTCCCAGTGTTGGGTGGGAAAAGGAACAGACTGATGGATTGTCTCTGGATGTGCGTGTATTGGGTTCCTTTGCCACGTCCCAGCATGAAGAGCTTAGAAATGCCTCAGTACATGCAATCTCCTCCAAACTGTCCAACAGAGCAGTCCTGGGATCCAAGGACTACAAGCTGGTTGGCTTGGTGGTACGTTTCCCTCTAAAGGTCTGTTGTAGATCTCTACACCAAGGCACATGCACTGGGTTCCACAAAAAAGACCACTTGTTCTGGGTCTCAGAAGCATGGTCTTCACCTTCTTGAGCTCTTGCCATTGCTCATCGGTCTCGCACCTAATGTCAGTCAAACGATTAACAGATTTCTGGTTCCCTCAACAAGTCCTCTGCCTCTGGAGAAATTTTTTGTTTCAAAAGACACTAATTCTTCTGAAAGTATCAGCAGGAGATAAGACTGAAGACAGGACTGGCAGCAAGACCACTATACAAGTCCAAGTTTGATTCAGGAAGCAAAGACAGGCACGCCTACACTGTATCTTAGCCAGGACTGCTGGATGAGATGAAATGGGGCTCAGGTGCAGAGGTGGAGGGAGGTGTCAGGAAAGGATGATCAGGGCCATTGAAGTCAATTAATACCCTTATTGAGAGGCTTAGCTTCAAAACCATAATACTGCTTTTTGAAAAACCCTCTAATGCAAATACAGCCACTATAGATATGTATATTAAAAAGTCTCTTAGCCTTAATCTATTACTTTTATGGGGGACTGAAAAAAAAAGAGTAAAGATGGGAATAACTCAAAGCCCCCTCTATAGAATCATGTCATTTAATAATAATCCCATTGGACACAACAAGCACAATATTTTTCTATTAAACTCACATTCTGCCTCCAAACAGTAACTTTAGGGGAAATAGGCTAAAACTGAATGTCAGAGATTTTCCAGCTCAATGGCACAAGACATGTATTGAAATTGCATCCCTGAACTTACATGTTGCTCCTCACAGTAAGAAACAGGCCACCTGATTGCTAAGACTCCCTCTTTGTCTCCTGAAACAACTACAGAACTCAGTGTTGAAGCTGCCTAAAAATCATACCCTTTTCAAATCAAATACACAAAAGACACAAACAAACTGATATATCATTTTTTGCTATTCATTTCTTCCTTGGCAATTTAATAGTTTTTATGTAACAAAGAAGAAAATGGCAAGTTAGTCTAAGAAACTATTTGATTTTTTAAATCAGAAGTTATTTTAATTATTGGAACTGGGTCAAAGTAAGATTCTGTTTCTGAACTCTCAAAATCTATTGGAAAGGCCAGATTAAGATCTCGTATTTTGAGGATATTTCTAGGTCTCTGACAGGACAGCGGAAACAGTCTAATGTTATCATATCTAAATATTGCCATGTTTAGATGCAAATCAAGACCAAAATGTTGCAGTCCATATAATGGCCATTCATAAAGATTTTACTGGGATCAACAAAACCTGTGAGACATCTTTTGTAGCCACAGGATAGCATATTCTTTATCTGAACTACCATCTATTTGAAACACTGTTCCTGCTCTTCTCTTTTCCTCAGCAAAACAGGTGTTTTGCTGACACCAAAAGGTAGAAATAAGAAAGGTACCATGTGTCCCCGTGCAAGCAGAGAGAACAGTGAAGTGATTTGCGACCTTCTTCTTATTTATATATTTGTTTGAATCTGTGTGAATTGTTTTTATATATTTGATAGGTAAAAGGGAAGGAAAAAAAAGAATAAGCATTCAGTAGGCCAGTTATTGATATAAGAGCCTTAGCAAGCAACAGCAAAATTCACTATGCTAATTTATCTGCATGGGTCAATGGCTATTGACTGCCTGAAAATAAAGGTCGATCACACTGATAGATTTCAGCACCACAGCTATGAATGTATATTAATAAACACAGCACAGAAGTGATTTTTGACTCTGTTGGAAAGGACAGATAATCAATATCCTTACGTCCTTGCCAAGGCTGAACTTTGTACTTGAATTATGTTAATCAAAGACTAAATAAAGTGCTGATGTTTTTATATAATTAAGATATGGAGGAAAATAATAAAGTACCTGGTGGCTTTTGATGGTTATTTGATGCTGAAATTAGTAAAAAAACCCACATAAGCCATTTTGAAAAAGCAACATCTGTTTTTCACAAGCATCCTCTCCTGTCCCAAATATTATTCCTACTATATTCTTGCTGCAAAAACAAATTCAGCACTTTACACTGCAAACAAACATGGACAAGTGGTTTGGACAATTTGTATAAGAGTCCAGAAGGTGTGGAGTCGTTTTTTTTTGGACAGGTGATCAAGCTATAAAGGTCCACTGATCCCTGGATGTTTCATCCAGATAGCATTGTTTTGTAAGACATTTGAAGTTTCCTTTTGGAAAGAGGCAAAAGCGCAGAATCCTGGCAACCTGAGCCTATCTGAATGCTGCCATCCCTTTCCACATATTTCCATACCTCACCACCCTGCCTAGCATATAGACTTGTACAGCTGAGTTGGATGAGGGAGATAATCCAGCTGAAATCTAACCACTTGATTTGGTAGGAGAAGGATGTAAATGGAGCAGCTCTCCACTCCCAGTGTGGTCTTTAAAATGTTAGGAGGCTGGGAATAGCATCCTGAAACTGAAGCAGGGCTCAGCAGCATGGCCTAAAGCAACCATTAGCTCTAGTGGATGCACCCTGAGATGCCAACTGCAAAGGAGTGAGCCTAAATATATATCTTATCACTTGTGACCTGTTCTGTGAAGCGACTGAGTTTCAATCACTCAGCACAACGACTGGCACGAGTATTCTATTATACCACTTCACTTCTCTATGTGGTCATTTCAAGAAAAGCCTAAACTATTCAGGTATTTAATGAAACACCTGGCAATAATATTCAAGATGTACTGTGAAACCAGTTATTGCGTGGAATGACTAACATTCCCATTCATTTGGAGAATAGGTGCACTGCAATAATAAGTGTTAATCTTCTGGAATCATACAAAGAACCGTATGGGTCCAGTGGTGAGCATAAAAGAGTGCACAGTGGTATAAATATGTATAATAGATACAGTTTTACTTCTCTTTTTGAATTAGCAATTCCAAACAATCAGGAACCAGGTATTTTACATGCTATCTACCTATTATTTTCTGTATTTTCCTGTTATGAATAAAAACTTCTGCCAGTTTTCAAACTGCTTAGGTGATTAGCGCTATATCAGAACAGTAAGACAGTTATTTTCTTTTTTTAATATTTAAAAATAACTTTAATACAGAATAAGCAATTTGATTGTGTGTATATATATATATATATATGTATATATATCAAACCACAGATTCCTAAATGATCCAAACGAACCAGGCTTTCAGAATTGTAATCTCATTTCTATACCTACACATGAAAGAACACAGATAATGGCAGGTGCTATTAAATCTTCGTCTCCCTTCCAACCAGTCATTTGAAATGTGGATGCACTTGGATAAGCCTGCATCTAGGTGGTATCCACATACTACTTGACAATAACCCGGCAGTTAATGTGCCCAGACTGCTATTCCTTATGCTGGACAAGGCCATTTTACACTTGCATTATGTTCCCTCCTGGTTTGAGCCACTTTTTCTTTCACTGTACAAAAAGTTGGTATCTCTTTCTAAGGCACAGAAAAATTCCTTATAATAAAGAAAACAGCTGCATGAAAAGCAGTCAGAGACATGTAAAATACTAGTGAATGTGAAAAATCAGAAGCATATCAGTTAAGTATTTCTCTTTAATCCTTTTAGTCTACCCTCATCTCTCTATTTGAAAGCCTTTAGCTTCCTTTCTTTCCCCTCTGAATTGAGCCCCTGCACCAATTGTTCTTCTAGTGGCCCTATCAGAGTTTTATTTCAGTTTCTTAAAAAAAGAGGCGGTTTCTAGTAATTAATTCACACCCCCCTTTCCTTTCAAAATGGGTTGAATTTTTACTAAACCATAAACCTGGGTACTATCTCTTAAGCTGAATGTAACAGGACAAAATATTTTTTTTCTGCTGTAATATTTTCTGTGTTAAATTCAGCTGAATTTGACCTTTCAGCTCGGTTTAAGATCAAAAATTCAGATTTTCCAAATATTTTTCACTTTTCTTTTCTAGTGGAACTAGAAGTCAAATTTGAACTGATTTTATTACTAGTTTACTTTGTTTCTGAAAGGAACATAGCAGTCTCAAAAAACTTTTTCCTGCACAAGCAGTAATTTCTACTTTCAAATTAACATTTTAACCCTTGACACTTTGTAAATATTTCCCCTAAAGCAGCAAGGTGACAGGTTTGGCAAACACCTACGTTGCATACGAGACGTAAACCCTTTAGCTTCTTAGCATGAACCTGTAAAGTTAGATATAAGTCTGTGCTTAGAGATGTAAACAAAATCTTAACTATTTATTTTTACAGCTACCTGAATTAAAAAATCAAAGTTTATTTAGATGCTCTTTAATTTTTGCTGTTTCTATCTCCTGTTTAGTGACTGTATATATTGTGAAATGCATGTGAAAGCCTGAGGAGGATGTAGCAGTCTGGACATGCACACGAAGTACCTTGTACTTCATCATTTCCATCACTCACAATAGCTAAAGCGGAAGAAGCTCGAGAGAATTCTTAGTTCTCTGACCAGCATCCCCACCCACTCATGCAGGAAAAGGAGATTTTTTATCAGCTAAACAACTTATATCTCCACCTTCCCATCCATCTGCTGAATGGGAAGGGAGTTCAAATCAAGTGAAACATTGAATTTCCCTGTAAATAAAAGGGTTTAGGCATCTTATAATATATTTTCCCCTCCTTCCCCTCTTCTGCCTTTTCACATATATTTCCCAAGTTTCTTTTTGAATATGACAAAAGACCTTTCAAGTATTTTCATCTTGCAACAGCCAAAACCACCCTTGAGCTGTAGCACCAGTCCGTGGGTTGCACTGGCTTCCTGGCAATCACTGTAAGTTGGTACATATATTTCATTGAAACAAATATATCTGCAACCTTGAATATTGCACAGTATAAAATCAGATTAAAGAAAAGTTCTACTGACTTATCCTGGTGATAATATCTGGGTGTCACATTGATATCTAGATAAGTTTCAGTATAAAAACTGGCTATTGATCTGCCAGTCATTTAGGTCAGGCACCTGAGTGTAAATCACTCTGGACCTGTCCTGGCCCTCCTAACTGGCCCTCCTTCCCATGGTGGAGGCATTTTGGAGGTCACTCAGCTCTCATTCTGGTGTGGCATCAGATCCCTGTTAGGGCAGCCAGAGTCCTGGGAACCTCAGTTTAGAAGCAAGTTGCCTTTGTGTACTCTTTGTAAATCAAGTATTAACATTTGCAGAGATTTATGTATAGTTTTAATCTTAGAAAATTCTGTCCAGTGCAGAAATTCACAAGGTTGTTGCCTCACTCCTGTTTTTGGAGGCAAACCTGTCCCCAGTGAGAGTTCAAAGTCTAAGATGTTTGTTGAGCTTTAGATTGGGCACAGTGGGGAAGTGCCTCAATCTCCCCCTTGAATCCTGGATACCTCAAATGGGCACAAAGAGACCATGTTATCTTTGCTATTTTCAAAGGCATTCTCTGAGAAGATAGAACTTGAATCTAAAAAGAGGATATAATGATCAGCTGCATACTCTTAGCTGAATACAAGAAGTACAGAATAACTTTTAATATAAAATATTTGCCTGATCCCATGTAGTAGCTGCTCAACTGCCCAATGTTCATTAAATCACAGCAGTTAAAACACACTTCTCCTCTTTTTAGCTGCTTTCTGTACCTGAGTCCAGGGCTTCCACATTTATCAAGTACTAATATGTCTCTCTAAAGCAAACACATGCTATAGGTGGAGAGATATCACCCATCAGCCTGTCACCCAAGCAAACAAAACCTGGCACACAAGTCCAAGTGAGTTGTGATTATTTCTTTGCAGAAAGATGTTCAGCAGAATAGGGTACTCTGGAGATACCACATATGCCACTCAGAGAGGTGCCAGAAATATCTGTGCTATTTAAAGTATTCTAGGCATCAGGAATACAAGGGAATCTTAAACTGTCTCATGGTGTTAATTAAGTAGAGCTGGCCAGGTAGTTGGTTTCAAAACACTTTTAATAGATTTAACAGAACTGGTGTTACAAAAAGATGGCTTTTCATAAGCCTCTAGATTATACAGGAATTTAAAAAAGAAAGCCAACAAAAACTGAACACAAACCCCCTACCTTATATGTCCCGGCACTTCAGTTTCAATTGGAAGTATTTAATTTCTTGTGACTTCTTGCTTCTTGTCTAGACATTTCAGCACATTAATACCAGAAAAAATGCAATTCAAAATAGCAGCAGTTTGATTGGTACAACATGAGCCAGAAGATTCCTAAAACACCTGGACAACAACTTTATGGAACAGGTCCTAAGGGAGCGTACTTTGAAAGAATCCCTTCTTCACCTACTGCTTGTTAACAGAGTGGGTTTCATGGGTGGTCAGTGGCCGTCTTGGCCACAGTGACCATGGAGTGATTGAGTTTAAAATCTCTGTTGACAGGAGGAAAAGTGCCAGCAAAGCTTCAATTCTGGATGTGAGGAGAGCAGAATTCAGGCTGCTCAGGGAATTAGTGAGTGAGATCCCCTGGGAAAATGTTTTTGTAGCTGCTGGGGTCCATCAGTGCTGGTCACTTTTTAAACATCACCTCCTAAGGGCATAGGAGCGGGGAATTCCCAAATGCTGGAAGTCAAGCGGGCAAGGCAGAAGATTGGCTTGGATGAACAGGAATCTTCTCGTGGAAATAAGGCAAATAGGAAGGTGTATGTTCAGTGGAAGTAAGGTCAGGTGAAATGGAAATAATCCACAGATGCTATTTGACACTGTAGGGAGAAAATGCTTGTGGCCAAAGCTCCTCTGGAGTTGAAGCTGACCAGAACTGGGGGGGACAATAAAAAAGTTTTTTCAAATATATTAATGGCAATAGGGAGTGTAAAAATAACACTGTCCCGTTACAGGATGAGAATGGTCACCTCACAAACAAGGACAGAGACAAGGCAGAGGTGTTTAATGCATTCGTTACCTCTGTCTTCAACATGGATGATGGATCAAGGGGGTCTCAGTGCCCTGAGCTGGAGGATCATGACTGCAAATATCAATTGCCAGTTGACCCTGAAACTGTACAGGATCTGCTGTTCCAGCTGGATCCCTACAAATCTATGGGGCCTGAGAGAATTCATCCAGGAATCCTCAGAGCTAGATTGTGTCATTGCAAAATCTTTCTTGATGATTTTTGAATGATCTTGGGAATCTGGAGAGGTCCCAGCTGACCAGAAGCTGGCAAACATTGTCCCAATTTTCAAGAAGGGTGAGAAGGAAGACCCCAGAAATTACAGGCCTGTCAGTGTCGTTTCAGTGCCTGGCAAAGTTATGGAGAAGATTATTCTGGGAGATACTGAAAAACACCTGAAAGACAACAGAGTCATTAGTCACAGCCAGCATGGCTTCATGAGAGGAAAGTCCTGCTTACCAAATCTGACTTCCTTTTATGACAAGGTAACCCACCCAGCTGAGCAAGAGAAGCCAGCTGATGTAATCATTTTAGATTTCAGTAAAGATTTTGATAACATCTCTTACAGGATCCTTCTGGACAAAATGTCCAGCACACAACTGGATAAACACACCATGCATAGGTGATGGGTCAGGCACAAAGGTTTATGGTGAATGGGGCAACATCACACTGGAGATCTGTCACTAGTGGGGTTCCATAGGCTTCCATCCTCAGCCCTGTGCTTGTCAACATCTTCATAAATGACTTGGATGCAGGACTGGAAGGGATATTAAGTAAGTTTGCAGATGATACAAATGTGGAAGGAGCTGTTGACTCCCTCAAAGGCAGGGAGGCCCCGCAGACAGATCTTGGTAAATTAAAGGACCGGGCAATCACCAACCATATGAAGTTCAACAAGGGGAAGTACCAGGAAGGGATGGGGCAACCTTAGATGTATGTGCAGACTGGAGAATGAGATGCTGCACCTGTGGGTCCTGGTCAATGGCAAGCTGAACAGGAGTCAGCAGTGCCCTGGCAGCCAGGAGGGCCAACTGTGTCCTGGGGGGCATCAGGCACAGCATTGCCAGCTGGGCAAGGGAGGGGATTGTCCCGCTCTGCTCTGCACTGCTCTGCACTGGGGCGGCCTCCGCTCGAGTGGTGGGGGCAGTTTTGGGCACTGCAATATAAGAAATGTTGCTGTGACGTACTGAGAACGGCAAGTAACGACACAATCCAAGTTCAGGAAGAAAGTGGTTATTTAATTAATTACATATATAATTTGATTTATATAACTTGGTTCCCAAAGATGACAGGAGGTTATTGGTTTTTCGACCAGCCACCCCCTGTCCCATTGGCCAAAGCTCACAACACCTACTTCAAAATATTATTTCAGTGTACAATAACAACTCTGAAAAACAGACCCCAGGTGCACAGATAAAGAACCAGTTTACAAAAACCCGTAGCAGTGCTTATCATAGCTTTCATGAGAAACACAGAGCTCTCACAGAATGCTGCAGAAAGCTGAAAAATTTCTCTGCCAAAGCTTTTCAGCATCTACAAAGAAAGACATTAAAGTCTTTCTCATTAAAGAGAGCATCCAAAGAAGGGCCATGAGGATGGTGAAGGATTTGGAGGGCAAGCTGTATGAGGAAGAGCTGAGGTCTCTTGGTCTGTTCAGCCTGGAGAAGAAGAGACTGAGAGGAGACCTCGTGATCTACAACTTCCTCGTGATGGGAAGAGGAGTAACAGTCGCTGATCTCTTCTCTCTGGTAACCAGTGGCAGGATCTAAGGGAATGACCTGAAGTTGTGTCAGGGAGGTTTAGGTTGGCTATTAGAAAAAGGTTCTTCACCCAGGGGGTGTTTGGGCACGGGAACATGCTTCCCAGGGAAACGGACACAGCACCAAGCCTGACATAGTTCAAGTGTTTGGACAATGCTCTCAGGAACCTGGTGTGATTCTTGGGCATGGCCTGTGCAGGCCTAAGAGTTGGACCCAATGATCCTTGTGGGTCCCTTCCAACTCAGCATAGTCTGATTCTGCAATTCTGTGATTGATTCAACCTTTTTTCTTATTAGTATATTAGAAATATTTTCAAGTTCTTAACCCTTAAAACATGCTCATGGAAAGAAAAATAACTTTTTAGCTACCAATAAGTCACGTTATTAGGCACATGAATATTTCATGTGAAAGGAAACCACATGAAGCATGCCAATCTAGCAAGAACAAAAACTCTCCTTAGCCTCTCTGTTGTGTCACTGTATCATTTCAAGGGTGGGGTTTTTTTGTACTCTTCTGTTTTGTACTCATTTTTGCTCAAGTACTTGAACTTTTTTCTTTCCCTTTTTACCATACCTGTTGTCTTCAGTACTTTCCCTTTATCATTGCCACTATGTGGAACAAGGATGGTCCTTCCAAGGGCAGTGGGCTCAGTAGGATAGAGGAAAACTTGTCCTCACCTTCCTGATGGAGGGCCAAGTAGCAGGAAAAAGGAGACAGGAACATGAACACATCTTTCTCCTGAGGGAGAGATGGAGTGGGAGACAATAGAACAAAGCGGGCAAAAAATCAAGGCCAGGTCCAGATTCTGCTCTTCATGACTTCACAGGTGTAGAGAAGAACCCAACAGAAAAAACAGACCTCTTCCCTCCAAAGTATCAGAGGTAAAGGAGACCTTTCTGGGCAGAATACAGTTTGTTGCTTATTTCCTTAAGATAAGGGCTGCAGAGAGAAGAAGAGATGCTGAAAAAGGATGAGGCATTTCCCAGCCAGAGGAGAGATGCAGAAATTATCAGTCTGTTTGTACTAGCACAAGACAGTGTAATAAACTACACAGTTTATTCTCAAACTGTCCTCATAGGCACTTGGTGGTAGCCAGGCCTGTGGATTAAGATGTGGATTAAGTCCTGAAGAAAGTCTCTCAGGAGCTCCAATTTCACTTCTAAGTGCATTTCTTTTTCTGTACATCAAGTCTTCTTTTCCTGATGTTAGAAAACATACAGAAAATTAATTTATATATTCTCAAGCCTTAAGACCTTCACCATTGAGCAATGCATGCACACAGACCCGCAAAATACACTTAATGTACAGATTCACAACATGCAGTATTTCCTTTGTGCTGTAACATCACTACCCAGCAACAGTGTAAAGGAGTGAACCAATACCAACTCCTGTTGATGTGAGGTCTTTTGAGACTATATTCAATGCCTTCATGCATTCCCTACATCCTAACCTTTAGAGCATCACTTTTAAGTTTTCTTTTCCTCTGCTAGAAACTTAAAGAAGTTTCCTTTATTACTTCTTTTCCAGGTCACTTGCAGACTTTTTTCACAGAGCAACAAAGCAAACTGTAAGGAAACAGTTAAGTTAAAGAGTTTTAACAAGGAGAAAGGAATATTTGATGCTGGATGAAAAACAATGCTAACATTTTATTTTGGACACCAAATTTACCCATAGATAGCTGGGCTAACATGGGCATTATGTACCTGCAAGGAGAAGTTGGAGTGTCCAGAGGGCACAGAGAGGAGGGTATGCAAAGGCAGAGCCCCTGCAGGCTTTCCACAATCCCACAGCTAGTTAGCAGGACGTTTTCAGATGTAAGATTACCAGGATTTCTTCCACCTGCAGCCGGACAAAGTAGTTTGTTAACGTGAACTGCCTCTGCCACCCTGTGGGAGCTTCTGGGAAGTGCTGGAGTGCCATGAAACCAGCGACCAGCATCCAGCACCGAGCCTTACCTTTCCATTACAGAGATCGCCCGGCGTTGCAATTCTCTGCCAGCCCGGCTGCCTGTAGGGAATCAACCCACACGACACACCGTCAAAGAAGGTTAATCTTTTCAGTTTTATTTCTCAATGGATTTGAGTTAAAAAAAAAAAAAAAA
>VZTI01005471.1:1172694-1322703 GCA_013397865.1 Struthidea cinerea | reverse complement strand
AAAAAAAAGAAAAACAACAAAAAGCACAATCAAACTCCCAAAACTCCTGAATCTGAACAAGCGCAAACTTTGTGGTAGTTGTAATCTGAAGCTCTGTATTTGTTACAGAGATCCTCATCCTTCATAAATCACTGTAGACTGATGAACAACAAGGAAGATCTTTTTCCAATAAAATACACATAACTTTAAATGGCAAAGGAAGAACTGTCAGCAGACACTGCTCAAATGCATCAGTTAAAAGCTGTTTAGCTCCTGGGAAATTGTATTTTGGTACAGGCATTTGCAGGCAATTCCAGGACCGTTAGCATATGTTTTTAAACCATTTAAAGACTAGATGTAGTAAGATTTACAGAAACAAAATGCAGACACTAAAAAACCCAGATTATTTTGTATGGACTAGAACATTCCTGAAAAAAAAAAAAGAAAAGAAAGCCGTGTCTTGGCATAGAGTATTCTGTGAACCCTTTCAGCCACTTCTATTCTAGACATCACTGTAGACATGCAACTTATCTAAGTGAGGCTAACACCTAATTTAAAAAGAGAGGTTTTGTCATTAATACCGTTCCAAAAATATTTGATTACCATGTGTTTGGCAAAGCTGTCCGAAAGGTGTCTGAACATCACACATACTCAGTAGTGGAGCTAGTTGGAAAAGAAGTGGGGATAAGGGGAGGAGTGTGCATTACCATTGCTGATTCTGCTTGTCTTTCTTCCTCTAGCTCATTTGAAATGCAGAACATTTTTCTTCCTTACAACAAAACAAAGATCTCAAGGCCTTCCTGAAGACTAATGCAATTACCTAAAACATAGAAAAAACCATCAACCAGTTGTGTTAATTATTCCTCCTATTGTTCTTTATATTCATGTATGTATATATGCACATACAAATGTGTTCATGTATAAATGACTACATATTTATATATACTGCTCCTTACACTCATGAGAAAGGGAAACTGTGTTCTAAGATCTTAGTTCCCTGTAGAAAGAACTTTCATTGTATATCTACTAGTAGAACAGCTGTCTGTACCTGGGAAGGCCAAGGATTAAAGACTATTGACGGTATTACCTGATGCAGATGAAGTCTTCAATTCCCAACCTGGTCCTGCAGAAGAAAAGGGAGGACGGAATGAGGGACATTGTTACTGTCCTGAAGTTTTCCAGCATCATCTGAGGGCAGATATTTTGATCCACTTGTATCCAGACCTAGGACAAGCGAGACCCTGTGAATTTTAATCTGATTGTCATTGAAATAATAGGCTCGCTCTCTTTGTGTGAATTATGTGTACTTTACAAAAGTTGAGGGGTGCACAAATATTGCTACATTGTGCCTATCATTATATCTTACTTAACTTGAATGATATTTAAATAATAGCCTTAACCTTCCTCTGACTTCTTGTGGAGTATTCCATCTTTATCTGGCTAACCTTTATGTCCTGACTTAGCTTCTTCTGTGTAGGATTTGAGGATATCTGATGAGGTACATACAGACACAGAGACCATAATTAAAAATGAAACTGGAAAACTGACATTAAACTTTCCTCTTCTTCCCATGCTGTATAGAGAAAAGTCAGCTGTGGGGGTTGATGGCTGGAAGCACCTTGCAGAGAAAACCGAATTTCCTGAAGGATTGAGATCCTGCATATTCTCAGTATGAACTTAAGTTGCCCAAGTCAGTCAGTGCCCTGGGAAGTTGAGCCACAGGTCTGTCAGCAACTACAGCATTATGAGTCCTTTAAGGCATAAGGAGCTCTGATGTCTGGCACACTGAATTAGCATCCAGGAGGACCCAGCTTTAATTCCTTGGTCAGCCAAAGATTGATGCCTATTTTGCATTAACTACTTTGTTTTAAGTCACACAGAGCCAAGACAATCCCTCAGCCTGGACTTATATGGAGCTGAGTAAACCAAGTCAGGCTCAGTGCCATGCCTCAATATGCTAATGCAAAGCACTTAGTAGTGATTTTTCCACAGCATGACAGGCATCTACCATCTCTTTTATCCTTTTTTTTTCTACTGCAGAGGGCAAAAGGGTCCTTAGGCCCTCTCCATGTGAAGGTTTGCTGCCGTGGCCCAAGATTCTACTCCGTGCAAAGTGTTGCTACTACTTTGTCCCTGTTGAGGCTGGGTCTGGTTCTGCCCATGCTATTCAGGACACTCGCCCCTCCCCATCAGCCTACATCCTGGAGGCTGTACATCCTCCAGGCCCTGCTTTGTCGTGTTGGCAATGTTGGGATCTGAGAGTACTCAGTCTCAGTTTATATTGCTAAAACAGTAGTGAGAGTCTGGCCTGGGGCAAGGAAAGAGTCTAAAGAGTTCCCCCCTGCCTCCCTTTTCTGGCAAAGCTTCAGAGACCATCTCTGCTTTAGGCACAGTCTTCCCCACATCCCAGGGTGGAGCATGTGCACCAGGCCAGGGATACCTCCACCCCCTTGCTTACCCCAAATGCACCCTGTGCCCCTCCCAGCCAGCCTCTGTAGGAGAGTCAGGAGGGGACAGAAGAGTGGGCAGTGTCATGACAAACTTGTAAGCACACAGCATACCATATCACCTGCTGGTGCTCAGCCTCAGTTCTATCCCATCATTGCACTGGATTTTTCTGGGAATGGACACTGATTTTTGATTCCCTTGTGCAACAAGGGGACTGGGGATACAGAACTGGGGAGAATTCTTCATCTCTCCTGCATTGTCCTGCAATGTAGGAGGAGACACGGTGTAAGTTATCACATATGATCTCTAAAACACGAGGTTCTTGGAAGAAATAAGGGTTGACACAAACACTACTGCTCCAGAAATGGTCTGAATGGGGTAGGACTCTGACAGAAGTAGCAATTGCTGAATAAGGGCAGTAAAACGACATCTGCACATACAGAAAGAGGTTTGGGAGCCCTGTGTATTCTCTTTCTAAGAGAATTCTAGTGAGAATGAAATAATGCAGAAGAAGTTTAATGCTCGGGAATCTAATCACATTGCTTTTTTATTATTATTTAAACAACACATCTACTAAAATTCACTCAATGAAAGTTAAACAAGATCACTAACAACTTAATTTTCATTTGGTAATTCAAGGTCTTTCTGGAGATGTATGAGAAACACAAGAGAAAAGCTCTCTGCCTCCATTAATGTTTTATGTCAGAGTTATAATTTTATTACAGAACTGCCTTGTTTCAGCCTCTGAGAGTAGCATCATAACATCTTAGAGATTGCTATGTAGAGCAGCTTAATTACTGTCTCATAGTTAGATCAACAGTGTGAAAGCACTGAGCTCTGTTATTCATGAACAAGCCAGAAAAATTAAATCACTCACTGGAAATTGTTCTTTAAATACTTCCGCAATACCAGTGGGAATTGTTTTCCTAGATTAAAATTCCAAGTAATGCTCACTATCTATTTCTTTAAGATGGCTTTCTGTTTGGCTGGTTGTTTAGTTTTTTTGATCAGTGACAAAAGATGGTATTTTCAGAATTACTTTGCAAGTAAGATTTCTACACCTCATTGATAGTAAGGGTCCAAGCTTCCAAAACTTCAAAAAGCTATCTCTCACTTTTGAAATCTGAGCTGAAATCTAATTTTGTGACCACTTTTGGTGTTTGAATACAAAAGTACCTCTATTCATCTCAGTCCTAGTGTGTACTCTGCTAATAGCTTAATTCCTTGGTAATTTTATTTAAATTGAAATGTGTCTTTTAAGTCGGATGTTCAGAATTTTATTGCTGGAATAATTTAACTGAGGCAAAAATCATATTGTAATTTTATGATACTACAGAAAATGCAGGCTTTTGAAAAAAACCCCAACCAAACAAACCACACTTTGGACTTACTGCACTGAATCACAGAAGATCTGAATTCGTTTGCTCAAAAGTAGCATTGTAACACTTCTCATAAACAGCCAAAAAAACAGAATTAAAACTTTAAGTCTCTTAAAGGGTAGACCAAACCATGTTTCATGTGTTTTTAGCAGCATGTGTGATTCTTTTGAACAGGCCCTTCCTTAGTCCCACCCTGCTGAGATTAATGAGCCTAGTTACAGGCAGAGAGAAGAAGGAATCCACTTGTTGTTTTACAATTGGCATTTAGGAGCAAATGAAATCTACTTGGATGGTAATTCAAGTAATAATGTAATGACTTGCCAGCTTTTCTCACATCTTAACAATGAAGACTTATAAAATCTGCTACGATGATGACAGGGTTCATTGGGTGGCTTTTTGAATGGCTAATTTTGTCTTGTGTATTCCAGGGTAGAAAACATTGGTGACTAAAATTGTTCAGAAGAGTCTCAGTCCTAGAATATATGAAGCGCTTAAGAGCATTGAAAATCTTTTCAAGGATAGAATACAAATGAGCACTGACCTCAAAGGGAAAATATCAGATTAAAAAACCCCAACAAAACCAAACAAAAGGAAAAGTGGTTAGAAGCAGAAAAGGACCCCCTCTTGAATATTTCAATCCATTGCATATCAGAAAAGACTGAAAGCTAGTAGTCAGCCTAATGTGAAGTGACTAACCAAAGGGCAAAAAGATTGACTAATAAACAAGTTCTAAATAAGAAGTTTTTTCTAAACCAGAAATCAAGCATCCCGAAGAAATTTCTGGAATTTATAGACATTCTTAGCACCTTTTCTTTCCACACACTCCACAGCAGTACCTGTGAGTTTGCAAATTGCATGAAAGACAATGTTGAGCATGCTCACATGAGGCACATGTCCCCACTCAGAATCACTAAGGTTGGCAAAGATTTCCAAGATCGTTGAGTCCGACCTTTGACCAAACACCACCATGTCAACTAAACCACAGCACTAAGTTCCATGTCCAGTCTTTTCTTGAACACTTCCAGGGATGGTGACTCCACCACTTCCCTGGGCAGTCCGTTCCTGACCAACCTTTCAGTGAAAAAATTCTTCCTGAAATCCAACATGAACCTCCCCTTTTGCAGCTTGAGGTTGTTTCCTCTTGTCCTGTCACTTGTTGCCTGGAGGAAGCCGTACCCCACCCAGCTACACCCTCATTTCAGGCAGTTGTAAAGAGCAATAAGGTCTCCCCTGGGACTCCTTTTCTCCAGGATAAACATCCCCAGCTCCCTCAGCTGCCCCTTGAACGACTTGGTCTCTAGACCCTTCACCAGCTCTGTTATCCTTCTCTGGAAGGACATTCCAGCACCTCAGCATCTTTCTTGAAGGGGCCCAAAACCAAGCACAGTATTCAAGGTGTGTCCTCACCAGTACTGAGAACAGGACATGATCACTGCCTTGGTCCTGCTGACCACACTATTTATGTGCTATGCACAGCTACCCCACGAGTGTTGGTAGTCCAACATCTACAGTATCTGGGAAAGAGTGTAAATACACTGGGGAACCAGATAAGGTTCAATCGCCTACAGCTACAAGAGTGGTCTCTCCTACCATGCCCATGCACCTCCATCACTGCCTACTGGACTTTGGGTGGCCCTCACTACACCCCTTTTGCATTCCTGCACAAAACCAAAGTAAAAAAAATCCCCAAACTTCAATATGGCAACCTCCCCGAGGACAATGAAGCCGCCTTGTCAAAGCTGCAAGGGAAATGAGAGGACTTTTCTTCACTTGAACATGTTACAGGGTGGCCCTGGTCTGCCTTCTTTCGAGGCAAAGAGAAGGGTGCAGGGGTTTAACTGAAGCAGGGACACAAGCATT
Organism: Struthidea cinerea; assembly: GCA_013397865.1. Taxonomy (NCBI): domain Eukaryota; kingdom Metazoa; phylum Chordata; class Aves; order Passeriformes; family Corcoracidae; genus Struthidea; species Struthidea cinerea. The sequence goes on along the minus strand of VZTI01005471.1, from coordinate 1,317,037 downwards.
AGATGGGAAAGGTGGGAAAGAAAGGACTGAAACTGGAGACAGAAGGATGGAAACAGTGGTACCGAGGGGAAAACACAAACTTCTGAAAGAGAAGGGAAATTGATAGAGATGAAGCTGGGCTGAGATACAATTGACATTCACAGCCCATAGAATTCTCTAAGCAAGCTGTATTTAAAATCATCACAGGGCTGTAAAGCCTCTCTTCTTTGCCTTCTACTGCTCACTACTTCAGTTTGAACAACTTCACTGTGAGAGAGAGACATAGCCTGCAGGCTTCAGAGCAGGACCAGAACCATCTACATCAATGTCCTTAAAAAAGCAGGGGGACATTCAGATTGAAAGCAGGATACTAAGCAAGGTTTTCACTGGTGCCTAAGAATGACAAATGAGTGTCTCCTAGAAAGACTTTGCTTAATAATACCCCTTGATGCAATTTTCATAAATCATTACACATTTTTACAAAAGAGTCAGAAGTTTTAAAAGAACCCCACTGGTCTTTCATGACTGCCGATAACCCACATCATATAAACAGTATTTTCCAATGTAAGCTAAATGCACATATTACCCAGAGAAATAGGTCCTGTAGAAATTGAAATGGCCCCTTAAAGACCTTTCCCAGTTTAACAAAAACCAGCATTTTGCTGGGAAATCTGTCCAAGTTAAGAGAATCATGGACTTAACAGCATAGAAAAAAAACCCAAACCTTTACTTGGAAACCACTTTAAAAATGATTTAGTGTTTGTAGGCCTGTAAGAGATGTGGTAAGTTTTTTCCAGGCCCTAGGTGATCTGTCCCCTTGATCTTTCAGGTGTCCTCTATTAAGAGCCTAGATTAAATTAGCTATTGAAACACAAGGTTTGTTTTCTATGTCTATTCCTGTAAATTGAATTTGCTTTTTTGCTGTTAAAGCATATGTAACTAGGTTAGTAAAAAGAAGGTAGAGACAGTGCTAGAAGTCGTACCAATCACAGGAAGAAGATTGGGACTAAAGCACCTAAGGGGTGAAAACCATAATGTGATGGTATTGTGTCCAAAGGACGTAATTGAAACTGTACTGATGAAATAAATTAAAAAGAGCCTGGAAAGTTTATTTGAAGAGTATAGATACAACAGTGCTTAGGAGATGAAGCAGGTCATTCCAGGTCATAATTCTGTTAATTTCTATAATTTGGTTCTACTCTTTTCTGCTTAGAACACTTTCTTTTTTTTTAACTTAAATTGTGCCTGAGTGCTGCATGTCATGCATGTAACCACAACTTGCATGACATGCATGAAAAGTAACAGTCCATAAAGAAACAATGGCAGCAGTAGTAACTTTAATAATTACAAGGAGACTTAATGAAGCAGTCCAACAGCCATATCATTCTACAATAAAGAGAGCTGTACTCCAATACCCTTCTGCCAAATGTCCTGGGAAATGACAATGCTTTGCAACTCTTCAGTGGGGCAAGGTTGGAAATACACACACTACACTACAGGGCTGCTGTTACATTCTCCTCAGATGAAGGTGCAGCAGCAAAATGTGGACTTGAGAAGAAATATTTGGATCCTTTCTCTTCCAAGAGAAAGAGAGGAAATAAAGTTTTTTCTGGCAAATAACTTTGTGTTGCAGAAGATGTTTTGAAGAGAGGTTAGAAATGAAAATGGAGTGCCCCTGAAGGAGATTGGGCTCTGATGGGCAGCAAAGCACTGACATTGGAGTTAGCCTGGAAAATAGTTAGAAAACCAAAAAAGAAATTACAGATATGTATCAGCTTCATATGCTTCGACTCTGGACTACTAAATTTAGCAACACTTACCTTGTTCCTGTTTCCCTTCTGACAGCTGCTACTGTTCCTGTCACCATAATGACTTTTGCTGAGTTGAAAATAGAGAGGAAAAGCAGACCTTCATCCCCCAAAATCTCCAATATTTTGCTGTCAGTCTAGAATCATCAAAGTCTGATTTTGACCATACTGCTGGGAAGCTTTGGACTAGTTCTAAGGGAACATGACCAGCCCTTTAAATTCATTTTCTTGAAATATGTTTGTGGTTCCCATTATTGAGCAGGAGGGAGGCCGAGAAGACAAAAAGGAAATGGGCACCTGCCATCTTGTCACCTCTGCTTTAGATTTTGACTCAGTTTAAGGGTCAGAATACCTCCCAGTCTTCTCCTGCCACATTCTTCTCAGAGTGAGCTACTCAAGTGTCAGATCTCAGATCTCTCTGGGACTCATGGAAGAGAAGGAGGGTAGTTCCTGGACTGAAATTTGCTGCAGACTCTGTAGGAATAATAATTTTTTTTTCACATTTGCTGTGAGCAAATCAGTCACCAGCAAATCACCACAAAGCCTATTGACATCCATTTGAGACCAAAAACATGGCAAGAGGAACATAATATAAACCAATAAGAATGTAGTTTGTTGCTAGTCTTCTAGTTATAACTCAAAGCCACCTAAGGCACCAGTAAGGACAGACACAAATTCCAATACTCTCAGTCTGATATTTCTCTTCCTTGGATATTCATTTGGCACTTGATTAGTCATTTTTTTAAAACATCATCCTGTTTTTGTTTCTTTAGCTTTTTGGTCCTGAAACAGAACAGCACACACAGTTTTCTCAAGTGGGAGAAGCAGAGACCTGTATGTCTGCCAATAACTATCTGGCAATTACTGAACAGGACCACATTTAGCACTAGTGCATAAGGTACTTTGAAAATTTGTGCCCATAAGGTTTAACTAATTGAAACGTAGCAATCTTTGGAACTGCCTCTTTCCTGAGGTGTCAGTCACAATGACATATTGGGGTCTCCCATCCAGCAGATTGTGAAGAAGAGACAGGAACAGAGCTGGAACTGAAAGCTGCCTCCTGTTAAGAGGAGGAAACCATTCAGAAAACCCATTCCTGGTCATGGTCCTTGAGTTGAAAGATATTAACTCTCACAGATGCTACAGTTTCTGAATTTACCAGAAAAGGATTAATCTCTTCTTATTCAATGATGCTGGGAAAATGAGAAGCTAATTGTCACCACTTGCTGTAGTAGTCTCTTTCAGCACTCACATTGACAGTTTCTCTACTCCATTTTCCATTTTGCCACAACAAATTTGCAGCTGGTAGCTCATGCCATAAAACACCCTGTCACTGTCCATTGCCTTTGCATTTTTTTGTTTAATGAAGTAAAGTGTGAAACTGGGATACACAAAGATTTCAGATACAGATGTGATTTTTCTGATGTGCTTTATCATTAGATTCCTTTTTGTCTATGTGTACATGAAATGCTCCAGGCTCAGGGAAAAGAGAGTAATTTTGTGTAATCTAATTTATGTAGGTGTTCTACAAACCCTACGGATACTAAAGCATTAAAATAAGGAAGTACTTAAATAGGAGGGGAAAAAAACCCTTTAAAAATATCTAATTCAATCTTATTGCCTTGTACAGTGTATTAGACTCAATTTACTTCCAGTGTTGAAACTTAATAAAAATTATGAAATATAACACTCATTTTTAGGTCAATTAGTCTGCATATTGAAAAACTGCAAGATATCCTTCTATAGTACATTTTATAGCAATTACTCTAATAATTTTCAAAGAATACGCCCACTGATCAGAACTGATCTAATCACCACTTTATATGTACAGTGGGTGAAGGCATTTTCAGTTTTACATCCAATTTCCAGCTTCAAGGTTTGCACAACCCTATGCTCTGACTCATGTGTGAATTACGACACAAACAGAAATCCAGGCCTTTGGTGGTGATCATGGCCCAGTCAGGAAAGCTCCCCTCCAGTTCCAGCAACCTGACCACTCCTCCTTTCTTTTCACTGTTTGATTCTGGTAAGTGCATATGCAACATAAGACCAGAAAAACCTCAAGACAACTTTTGGTGTGCTTTCTCAGCCCTGGGAAAGATCAATTATATCTACATAATTACTGGAAAATATTAGCTAATCTGGTTGTAAAACCCTCAAATGGCAAATGATTATGCTTCCTCTATAAAAGAGCCTGTTTAGTACTTGCTTGTCCCTACTATCAGGAAGGTGCCTCTTAATTTTGAACCCATAAACCTTCTTATCTGTTTTGGGGTTTTTTATCCTACCCACTATGAATATAAAGGGAATATACTCCATTTTTGCAGAAGCTTTTTAGTTATTTCAAGATCATCCTCCAATTTTCTTTTCCCTAAAGAACTTAAATTATTTCAATGTTTTCTGGCATGTCATATATTCAGGATTTCTAACTATTCTCAGACCTTCACTGTTTTCCCTCCAGGCTGCCCACATCTTTCTTGAAAGGGAATATCCAACAGGGGACATAAAACTTAACATGATGCTCTGAGGCATTTCCAACGCTAACTAAAGAGAAAGGTAATCTCTGTTATCCCTGTGCAGTAAGTCCTTTCTTGCCCCTTAGTAGCTTTTAACTGGCGTACTTTTTCTCAGCTACATAGTAGATAGAGCAGGGAACATCTACTGGAATAAAAAACTTAATTTGAATTATTATGAAGGGAAGTTTTAAGCATACTCTGCTGCAACACAGACATACAAGACAAGTTACAAGACTCAGCCAGCATTGCAGATGTAAATTGCAGATGAGAGCAAAACACAGACTGAGTACATTACAGTCCACAGTAGAACTGACATGTTCAAACTTAGATGGAACATTTCCTATGAAGATGTGATGCAGTGCAGCAGAAAGCAACCAAGAGCATTCTAAAACAATGAGACGGCCAAACACAGCTTCAAAATCTCAGCTTGACTGTAGGGAAGACAGCTGCAATTCAAGCTCTGTCAAGCTGTGACTTTCTATTCTACTCATTTTGCTGATGGAAGAGGGAATGCTGTTTTTATAGCACTCAGTTCCTGCTGCAAAACCCAAACCAAGCCATAAAGAAAATATCAGCCCCACAGAATGTAGGATTCACATCAATTCACAAGAATTAAAGTGTGTTTGTTCAGCCGTCCTCTTAACATAGTTTAAAAGAACCCTTCAGTCAAGGAAGCATCATACAACAAATTTCAGGCTTTGTGATAAAGTCAAAAAAAAAAAAATTATAAGCTGAGTGCTGTAAAAACATCTATACTTCTCCTTGTCCATATCAACGCTAACAATCTATTTCCACCCTTAGAATGATTAATACCATGTTCAGTTAATACAAAGTAGGAAAATTCTCCTTTGTTTAGGTACCTTATTGTCACAAATCATAGCTCAGTCTTTCAATTTCTTCAAGGAGAAAGTAAACATCTGGTTTTCTGGCAGCTGGGTTGGAGAAAACTATTCTGAAAAAGTTGGTAGGTAACCATTGTCAGTCCTTCTGTCATCTGTGGTTTGTTCTTGGGAGCAATCTGCCTACAAGATGAGAATGAGTGTGGTTAAGAATCCTTCTGAACAAAGAAAAAGAAAAAGGAAAGTGGAAAAGACCAAAGCTGCTTTTTCCTCTCTTCCCTATACCTGGCTTTACAATATAAGATAGCATGCTGTTCAACCCAGATCAAAGCATTTCACAGGGATATCTCCAACTGAAGAAAGAATTTGTCAGAAGAAAAAGAACAATGCATCATTTTTAATGCATAGTTTCAAGAGTCGTATGGCCTTTACTGAAGCCAGAAAGAATTCTGTCTGAAGAAACAAGGGTGGGAAGAGAGTAAGTTCAAAAAAAGGAGAGTAATCCCCTGGATTTAAAATCATTTGATAAAGGATTAATGCAAGTGTTTTATTCTGGGGATTACCTGATGAGTATCTGATGTGAGTAATACTTTCAGTAGTCATACTTTATTGCATACTTTATTACAGCTCTGCTATTAGTTAGATTACTGTTTATTTCCTTATCAGACAGGTCCAAACATCAAGAAGTTTTCATTATGGCTAAACAAACAAGGGAGACACTACAGACACAGGGCTGATATCCTACCCAACTGCAGTAAGAAATCACCTACTCCAGTACAATCCTTCTTTCCCTACTTTTCTGCCTGGTCTTGCAGCTTCCTGCTGATCCCATGGATGGAGAAGCTATGTACTTAGTCTGCTCTCCTCCTGACTCCACCAAATCACCAGAGAAAGTGGCCATCATTTGCCTTTAGTCCATCACTTGCAACCCACTGCAGGGGGGAAAAGCCCATTCAAGCTTCATTATGACCACTCTGGGAATAAGGACTGTCTCGGTTTTGGAGACAAAATTTTAGGAGGAAGTGCTCTGGAATGAGCACCTCCTCTGAAGGGACAAAAGCCTCCCCTTTTCTTCCATCAATGAGACAAATGGGTCACAAGAAGTGAAAGCGGGAAAAAACCCAAACAAACTGTTTATTAACACACAAACAAAACCGGGTAGAACAGGATAAAAAAACCTCAAAATACAACAAATTCCCAGAGAGGTAACAGACACTCGGGCTCAGACCAGCTGGGGCCACCCCGCGGGCCTGCCGGGGCCATCCCGCAGGCTCCCCAGGCCGGCAAGGAGGGAAGGGAGGCAATGAGGCAAGGGGAAGGGAAGGGAAAAAAAGAACAAGAAAAACCAACAAAACCTTTTTCCAGCTGGCCGGAACACAAAAGAAACCCAAAAAGCAGCACAGCGCTCCCGGCGCCCTCCCTCCCGAGCCCCACTGAGACCCCGAAGCCCCCAAGCCTTTGGGCTCCCTTTGAACCGACCTGCACCCAGGTCCCATGGCTCCGGCCTCGCCCCCCAGGTCCATCTTAAATAAACAGCATCCTTGGGCATTAAGCGGACGGTTAAGGAATAAAGAGGCTTCATAATGTCACCCCAGGACAAGGACAGTGGTAGACACTCAGCAAGTCTGGGTCATTCAGTTTTCAACACATCTAAATTCAGAGAGGAATGTTGTATTACTGTATCACAATTTCATTGATGATGGTATAACGTATGTTCAGAATTCTGTTACTGCTGCAGTAATAATTCAAGCCTCTCCACTATCACAAACACTTTCTACAATATTTTATTATTTTCTTTGGATAATATATATGTGATGTTTTGCTTTATTTGTCTCTAGCTTAATGATTAACACAGCAGTGCTGGGTTAACAGTTGGACTTGATGATCTCAGAGGTCTTTTCCAACCTAAACAATTCTACTATTTGTCCAGTTCTACTTCTGACACTGTTGTTCTTTGTACATCAGTTGAATGCTGATGTTTGAATCCTGGTTACATTCAACCAAACAAAAGAGATCAGACTAATGAGAATTATTTCTCAGTGCCTTAATATTCTCCAGATTTACTGAATAATGTTAGAAAAATTACCTGTAGTAATTACCATTCTGGTCCACTCTGTGGGATGTTCAAGAAGCACATATGGGTGAGTTCAGCCTTCAAAAACAAAATGAGTTTATTTCTCTGCTTAGGAAAACTCAAATCACAACAGAAACCTCTCCTATTTTGGTCTGAGAACTTGACATATGTTTAGCAGTACCCACATGACTTGTATCCAAGTCAGTCACATTTTTCAGGTATTCTACCCTTTATTTAGAGAACTAATTTTCTCACCAAGGCTGATAATTACCGCAAGTCAATGCTACTTGTTACTCTCTTCATTGTGTTTGCTTTCAATAGCAATCCACACATTTTGAGAACTTTTCCCTGTAAAATGTTGAGTCCTCTGGTTTCTTATTCTCACTTCTGTGCCTGGGAAGATCACAGAGCTGCTCTGGGGTCCTCAGCACAGGAAGCATATCAGCCTGTTGGAGCGAGTCCAGAGGAGGCACAAGATGATTTGAAGGATGAAGTTCCTCTCCTGTGAGAAAAGGCTGAGAGAACTGGGTTTGTTCAGCCTGGAAAGGCTGAAAGGAAAGGCTTCTGGGTGTCATAACTGCAGCCTTCCAGTACCTGAAGGGAGCCTACAACAAAAGATGGAGGCTTTTACAAGAGCAAGTGCTGACAGGACAAGGAGTGATGGCTTTAAACTGAGAGTAGGTTTAGATGAGATACTAGGAGGAAATTCATTACCGTGGGAGTGGTGAGGAACTGAAACAGGTTGACCAGAGGAGGTGTAGATGCTTCATCCCTAAAAGTGTTCAAGGCCAGGTTGGATGGAGCACTGAGAAACTTTGTGTTGTGAAAGGTGTCCCCAGCTGTGGCAGAGGGGCAGATAGATGATCTTTAAGGTCCCTTCAAACCCAAATATTTTATGATTCTATGATTATATTTCCTGCTGCAATTATTTTTATCTTTATTTACAAATATTTAACAGTCTGAAACAGGGAAAGAAACATACAAGATTTCTGGAATAAACCTGTATTTTCAGAGTTTTTTCCTAACTTTTCTTTTCAATCAACCAAAGGACAAAGACAGCAACATATTGGCCACACTGAATTGTCTTGTCTCCTATGACAAAAGCCGTATCATACTATTTATTTGGCTGGAACAGAGAGCCTGTGTGCAGCTGGTTACAACATTGTAGAAGATCCTAGTGAAACGATATGATGGTCACTTTGTAATGATATATGTACAAATAGTTCTTCAGGAAAATTCAGGTTTTTCTTTCTAACTAGAGTTTAAAGGCAAATAAACAGGACTAAAAACCTCTCCTTGCTCAGAGCCACACTTCCATTAACTGAACAGAAATAAAACTTAATTAAGTAGTAAGAGGATCTTCCCAGCTTAAACCCATGAAAATTAATAGCCTGTCAAACATGTGAGGAAGAACCATGTTATGTTAAAAGTAATCATTCTCCCAGTTGTGCTTTTTAGGCATTTAATTTAACATCCAAGACAATGTTTGCCGTTGCTCCTGTGGCTTAGAATGACAGCACAGACATTGGTAAACCCAACCATCAAATAACCAACACCGTTAACTTCTCATAATAGTATCACAGAGTTGAGTCGAGTGTCTTTGCCACAAAATATCAAGGTTAAAGGCTATAAACCCCTACAGATAATTAATGCACCCAGTGCGACATTATGCTGTGGACTGTCTACATGAGAAACTTAGTGGGCACTTAGCGAGGCTATAAAATAATGCTACATTCCCTGTGTCAGCTCCAAGCATCTCCGTGAGAGGTTGGTTGCTGCATTTTGAAAGCTATCCCATGCTGAGTATTTGAAGAACTATTTGCATAAGGAAATAGAAGTAACCAACATGTTATAAATTTTTACCTTTCCTTGCTGAATGCTGGTTTCTCTTGCAAATAAAACTCCCAGACGCACTGAACTCATATACTGTACTAAGGTAAATAGCAGTAAAAATGATTAACTTTTACTATTCTATATTCTGTTTGCCAGGCATTACTTTGGCAAGCAAACTTTGCTCTTGAAAGACTGTCAGCTTCCACAGGCATTTTAATGAAAAGGCACGAGAAGTGAGTAGTGTGCTGTTCTGATTCACACAAAGAAGAAATAAAAACTAATCCTGGGATCTGATAGAACACCTCTCAAATATATTGATTCAGTATACTTCCAAACATTTGCAACAGCTTAGAAAATGATGTCTGTGTTTATTGGAAAAATCAGAAATCAAACACTGTATCATGCAGACCTGATAATAATTTTGTGCTTCAATTTTAAATCTTTACAGTACATAAACAAAGATTAGCTTGTTTTACACAACCTTGCAAGATTCTTGAGCCCACTCCTGGATTTCAGTCAAGTTCCCCCAAAAGGAGTAATCCATGGAAGAAATCTATGCTATGGCCCTCAGCATCGAACTGTTTTTATGTGCAACAGGCAATAACTCCTTAAAATGGTTTCCTAATATGTGGAATGGAAGTCTATTTATAGCATCTATCTTGAAGTTCCCAGCTGAGGTTAATGAACTACAGCTGCTATAAACCTCTAAATTTGAAAAATTTACTCTTTTTGAGTATTTGAAAGAGTATTTTGAGAATTTGAAAAGTTTACTCTTTAGTAAACCCAATACTAAAATTGGCTAAAAATGCAAGCCATAATTATTCATACCACTTCACAACCACAGCAATGCCCCCAAAAGGAAGTTGGCAACTTCCCCCCTACATCCACATATTTATACCAGATCTAAGAATTTTGTTCAGGATGTATAAACAACGTTACTCTATTAAAAGCCAACTATCCTGACACAGGAGGGTAAACTGAATGACAGCTTTGAAGATATACGGCAATTCAGGAGCTCAAAAGTTACACAGGCAGTGTATTTAATTTTTGGAATTGGCTTAGCTAATGCATGAAAAACCAATTGGATGTGTTAGATTACTGTACGAGTAAATGCAGAACTTATGCCTATAATTTATAATGAAGAACATTCTTCCTCTTTACTATCCCATCTCTTGCTATTGCATTTCAGGGTTAACTGGAAAAGAATGAAAATAAAAGAAACCAAAACCCATCACTGACAAAATTATAATGACACTTTATCTACAGAACTGCTTCTATTTGTGTATGAAATAACCTTATATATTTATCACACAAATAACACAAGTAGTGTTGCCAATCAGAAAACATCCATTACTTTTGATCAGAAGCTATCCAAAGACACCACAGGGTCTTAAGTGCTTTTGCAAATGTAGATACCATCCCTGCTGTAATGGTAATGATGCTGAAGAACATTTTCTGAGCTTTCTTGGCTCTTCCCCAAACACATCATTTCAGCAATGTGAAAAGCAATTGAACAATAACAATAACAAAATCCCCCATTTCAGACAACCTGAAATGAAATATTTATGTATCGAGTACCACAATAATTTAAAGTCACTTTTTAAAACAGTTAATCTGTGAGCCAACACAGATTTAACATATTTCATTTAAAAATACATCAAGGTGAAGCATTTCAAATTTTCCTCTATTTGGAGAAAACTGGCTGAAAAAACAGGCCAGAGTTTGACAAAAATTAGTAGTCAGTTCTCATTCTCTTCAAAAACAGAGTTTTCAGTTATTTGATAACTTCCAGGGAGGGGGAATATATCCTGCTCTGTCATTTACAATCAGTATCAATGACAACTTCATGTAAGTTAATGCTGCCAGATTTCAGGGAGCATTGTCGGATTCATTAACATTACAAATGAGAGTGAAAACAACAACATGTCAATTTTCAGTATTTCAGCTTCCAAATCAGATGGAATAATTTTCCCAGTCTCAAGTATCAAGAGGAAAAAGAACCAAGGAGAATAATGTCATTTATTCTCCTGATTAGCCTTTAAATATACAGGAAATCTATCTATCTAGTATCTATCTATCTATCTATCTATCTAGTATCACATTCTACTCCTAAGACTGTTGATAGTACTATATGTTCTTTATCATTTACCATGCTACCAAGTTCATATCCTCAGAAAATTTTGCCAGCTATGGTAAAATTCATGTCATCACCAAGACTGTTGAGAAAAATAAAACCCAACACTAGAGGAAGAACCAAACCCTGAGTTTATCTTCCTCAGCCCCTTTTCATCCAAGAACTACCTAAACGTCTAGTCTGGTAATGTACCAAGTTTCTGACTTGCTTGCCATGCTTGACAGTATAGATACAAAGACTGAATCAACAGATTCAACCATTGAGGCAGCAGGGAGCAAAAGCACCATCTCCTACAGGCAAAATCACAATGAGATTGTGGAGTATATCCACAAGAGTCCAATATGTCTTACTCCACTTTTTCCTCAAGCACAATAGCCACTCTTTACTTAGGCTGAACACATCAAGACCCAAATAAAGACCTACAAAAAGCAAGTTGTAAAACTGAACCCTGTTTTTATGAAGACTGAATTTTGTTCAAGACAGTGAGAGTTCATTTTATAAAATGGGATTCCTGCTAGGAAACAGAACCAAAGGCAGAGGAAGTTAAGCACAACAAAATATTCCCAATAGATGTGGCCTATCTTAACTTTTATTACACTTCACTGTAATTACATTATCTGCCCTGATTCCAAGAACCACTGCTGCTTTCTTCAGTTACTGTTGACGAACAATGAGATTGAGGGAGCTTTAAGCATGTTCACACATACATGAAATATAAATGTTGTTTGTATGTATATACACTTATGGTGTATGTTCCTCGTCATTCTTTCGTCCTAAAGAAATACATTGTGCACGACTCAGTGATGTTGAAATGAGAACGTTAAAGAGGAGCCCCCCCCTTAAAGATCACCAGTGTCTTTCTGGGTTTTGTCTTCATCAGAAGCAGCAACACAATGCAGAAGAAGCACTTCAATCTTCTGTATATATATATTTACTCATAGATTATTAACATAAGCACGGTACTCAGCAGTTTACTAAAATTTTCACAATTGCAAGCAAATTTGCAATGTTCCTTTTTGATTAGGATGGCATTATTATTACTAAAATTACCATATAGCCATGCAATATCATTATTATATAACTATTTAAAATATAGTAGTAACATGACATTTGTATCATGGATACTCAGTAAGTATTTATGATACAACTTAATAAGTGGTCAGTTACAGTGCAGGCAGTCCCAAAGCCATAGGTGAAAACACTGAGATGTATAACTTCTAAGAATTTATCAAATCAAACATTAAAGGATTTGCATAAAGGAATAAATATAAGAATAAATTTATCTGAACTATTCTCTATTGCGTTTGTTTGAGTAGTAGTATCCTTGACTTTAAAGTGGAAAACTAAAACCATTAAAGGCTTTGCTAACTTTTATCATGTGCCTTCGCAGTGACAAAAAGAAAAAGCAGGCAAGTAGGGCGTATTGCCCTCTGAAATGACATCCCCAAAACACAGCTGAGGCAGCAGAATCAGGGCGACCCCATCCTACAGCTACAGGGACATATTGTTCCTCTCCAAACACCTGCAGGGAGGCAGCCACTCATCACAGAGGACTGTCATGGTCCATTTGAATATCTTGAATTTACAGGATGACATACTCTGATTTAAACTTTATTTGCTGAGCTCATTTAAAAATACAAGCAATGATGACAAACAGGAGCTCAATTCCCTTTTAGCAGACTAACCTGTCAGATGAATTCAGTCCTTTACCTTTCAAGTCACAAGGTTTCATGACTTGTAACCCTTAATTCATTTTGTGCACCTAAAAGGATAAAAAAAGTTACCTAGCCCATGGTAAGTGTGCTCATCCTTCCTCCCACACAACAGTGTGGGTGTACCCTGTATCACAACAGGAAGCACGAAGGCCTCAGCAGTCGAGGTGCTGTGAGAGTCACTTAAAATTTTTGGGGGGAAAGCTGATATTTTTGATATTCTAGCTTGGAAGTTTGATCTCTACCATTTCCAGAGGGCAGTGGATTCTGACAAAACTGCCAGACACAGATGACAGACAGCAATTTGAGGATGATAATAGCTGCATAATTACCCTTTAGGTCTTCCTGGCCACCTAATGGCACTGCTCCGGCATACATCATGCCTTAGCTAGAGCTACATTAGGCAAAATCTAAGTAGGAGTTGAATAAATAGTCACAAGTGTGCAGCCACAGCACCAAGTGGCACCAGGGTGTTCTGAGAGTCCCCGAGAAAGGCTGGGAGCGGGGTGGGGGAAGCAGGAAAAGGGAGCACGGGTTGTCTGTCTAGCTGACTGTGAGTCACCCTAGCTGGCAAATTCTCACGCTTGGGAAAACAATGCTTAGTTTTGGCAGTGCTGCTGAGACCCTAGAATCAGCTTTTAGCCACCCAGAGCATGTTACTTGCTTTCTTTCAAAAATCCCTGCACTCCCCAACCTCTAGTGAAGGTCAGGGCCAAAGAGCTCTGTGCCAAGTCCACTCAACTTGGCACACAAGCCACCCAGTTCCCTTGGCTTGGGATCAAACCTCAGAAAGCCTTTCAGTGCACATCAGAACTCTTCTGAAGTCTGTTGCAGCACCAAGACATGACAAGCACGAAGTGGCTTGGCCAGAATGGCTGCAGGGCAGAGCAATGTCACCCAGATGCCCTCTGCATGCATCACTGGTACTCAGTGCCACACAACTATGAGCAGGAGCAGCCTGGTCATACAATCTCCCATTTTTGTCCATGAAATAGGGAGAGCTGCACTCTCTCTGTGTCTCCGTAACAAAGGACTGAGTGATTCTCTTGCTAAAAATTATGACAAAGGCTACTTTTTTAAATTAAAAAGGACAAATAAAAAATACCCAACAACTTAGTGATACCACAGAGTTCATGACCATCTCACTGTTTCGGCAGTTACTTATTATCAATAGGAAAACAAAAATCCCCGAAAGAACATTCGTACGCTTAATTCTGATGTTCATATCCCATATCAAGTTCCTTTGGCTGAGTATGAGTTTACTTTTGAAATGTCTAACTCTATGCTGTAAAAAAGAAAATCAAATTCAATATGAGCAGTCATTTTTTTAATTGAAATGAAATGTTTAATTCAAACAAGAGACGGTTCGATATTCTTCTTTGTAAGGAAAAGACATAATTCATTTTGGCTGATGAGTAACTTTTTTCTCCATTCTTTTAAACTGTCAAAATTACAATGACTAGGTTAAAAAAAAAAACGAGAAAGAAAAAATTACATATCAACATGTGCTTTCGAGTCTAATTTGCTAATATGGGTCAGCAAGATATAACTGCTCATTCTCTGCAGTAGCAAGCAGGAAATGATGCTCAATTCAGGGGTCTGCCTTCTGGTAACAGTGATTTCTAGACAATGTGCTTATGCAGACCGTCACATGATTCAAGGTTCACCTAAGGTTCAAATACCTGGAGGATGCAGATTCTTACACTAAGCATCACAATCCTTGTGACTCAGGAGCCCATAGCACCACAGGCTCAAATCTAGGATCAAAGGTTCCTAAATCACTAAGAGTACTTTCAAACATACACTATAACACATCTGGAATTTTCAGAAGTCCCGGGCTGTGTGCTCTGGCATGGGCATCACAGTACTATTTATATAGTCATACTTTTTAGGCCCATTTGACCCTTTTCCTTTTTCTCACAGAAGTGTGGATTATATTTGTTAATTAACCAATGAAATCAATACACGATTCTAGTTTTTCTTTTCTTAACCTATCCTGGTCTAATTCTAACAGCTGTAAGCATTACATAGGTATTACACAGATTTGCGTATAGTTTTTATCAGCTCTTATTGTTTATGTGAACATTATATCTAAAAAATGTGAACAATATCGTTCTATCTATATTTTGTCTAAAATAAAGAATTCTGTGAAAAGGCAACACTGCTGCAGAAAGAACTGTGTTTAAGGTCTCTGCTGCAGCTTTTTAATGTTTAAGGCACTTAGCATGTATTTCTACTGAAAGCTAAAAATCTACATTTCTATTTTGCTTTGGTATGACTTCATGTATCTCAGCTTGTCCAAAGGTTTTAATTCAACTCCTGTGCTTTGGCTTTCATCTGGGCCTAAGTCCAGAGAAGCCTTCATTCCAACATCTCCCCCTCCTGTTTGAACCATGTAGACTCCTTTAATAGCATCGTTAATCATTTGCCGGATGCATTGAAGCAAACAAGGCACCATTATTAACACAACTATGATGATAACTAATATGTAAAAACCCATCTTTAAAAGCTCTTTTACCCATGTGGTCAAATTCCATCCATCAAGCAAATTATCTAACCAAGTTCCACTATCAACTCTAATCTTTGACACACCTTCCTTAAGTTGTTGAATACGCTTATGAATAGATTCTGAATGATCAGACAAATTCATAACACATTCCTTCAAAATCTTCACATCCATGTCCATGTGCTAATAAAAGAAAATCAATTGCAGCTCTGTTTTGCAAAGTTGCATGTCTGATATCTTTGGTATCCGTTAACATATCACTTAATACAAGGGAAGTAGCATTGAATTCCTTACTCAGCCAACACCCTAGTCGGTCTAATTGTTTCAGCGCTACTCCTGAAGCAAGTTGTGGTAAAAGAAGAGCTGCTGAGAGCCTCTTTATAGGACCCCAAGGTACAAAATTATCATTACAATCGGGCTTGTATTGAAGAACGGACCTTTTACTTCTCTGTCTCATAAAGGCAAGCAATTTTGCACTGGGTGTTAGCAAAGTAAGTTTTCCCACGCTACATGGTCCACCAGTGATGTGTGCTGGGATAGCAGGCCAAACTCTATCTCCACAAATGAAAAATACTCCACGTGGTAATTGAAAAGGAGTATGATATGTAGAATGAACTAAAGAAGTATAGTTGCACCATGAGGACTCATTTTTATACAGATCGTGATGAGGAGTAACATCAGTCATTAAAGACTGGCTCGTGTTTGTACGAAACCCGTGACTGTCAAGTCCTGGGTTTCACAGAACAGCAAAGCATCAAGCAGGAGGAATTAGTTACCCACTGGTTGTCACTGAAGTAAATTTCTTTTTAAAAAGTTGTGGGTTTGGTGGGGGAGGGGGGATGTTGGTGATTTTGTTTTAGTTTGGTTTGGTTTTTAATTGAGGCTGACTTCTGCCATCTAATTGAAAAAAAAAAAAATTGTAGCACCACCAAATCTGGAGCTGCTTCTATCTGGAATTTTTCAGTCTGAGAAAGTATTCTTACAACATTTTACCGCATTTAATGTTTTTCAGTTGTTAAAATTGTACAGTTTACATGTTGAAATTATAAATAATATTTTAAAAATATAACCAAAGTTATCTGCCTTTAAAAATGTTCCACTGCTCTTTGCTTCTAGATGAAAATGAAAGTAAAAGTTACTGCCTATCTTGTGGCAAGCTGTTTTTGCCTTTCAAAAACTCATCCCTCTCTAGAGTATTTTTGATACACAGACACTTAAGGGATCATTGTACACTCTGTAATTGTCCCTACTGATTCCACAGACTGTAATTCACACTCAGATTTTTGCTACAAAACTAACTGAATTTATGTGTGAGCTGTGAGTTACAGCTCCTTGGACTGAAATATTCCAGCATTTCACAGCCATGATTTCTGTTATTTTTGCTGGAAATTAACACTGGCCTGTGCAGCAGAATCTTTGTGCGACACCATCACATTCGAGACTTTCTCTGTGAGACTACAATATACTCAAAGCATTGAGAGCTGATTTAAGGTAAAATTACAATCCTGTCGATTTGTGCTCTGTGGAGCAGGAGTGTTTGACAGCTACCTGACACATGTTGTAGAGGCAATTAAAAATTTAACCAAAATTGACCTGTAAGACAGTCAGGAAACCAGTAGTACCTAGTAAGGCACAGTCAGTACACAGACCTTACTGGGCAATACCAGACCACTTGATCATCCAACTCCAAACAAGCCTGAAGATAGCTGCAAATTCCAACCACTAACAAACACTGGTGGGGAAAAAGGCTTGCAATTGCTTTCTGTCACTTGTAATGAAGAGGGGGATGCACTGGGTTTGGCAAAAGTAGATTATGTAACATGTAAAAATACGACATTATTTAATGACTGGCAATTGAAGTCAGTTTTACTTAGTTTATTAATCTCTATTAGATTATAAAGCCATATAGATTTTTACCTGAAAACAGATTTCTAAGGAGGGATTCTAAGGCATAATTATGTACTATTGCCTAGTACTTGAGCCCAAGGGAGTGTTTGCTGTTTTTCCTTTAGCTGAACTTTCCTATAAACTTGCTGCCCTTCAATTATTTTAAAGTACATGGCTACAACCAAGCTGATACAAAGCTTGTACTCAATACAGACTTACTAGACGTGACATTGAAGCATTTCTACTTTCTAGTTAAATCAAAGTCTGTAACACCACAGTTCTATACATTTACTTTAGAACATCAGAGTAACTATAACCTAACCAGCCCAGATTAATATATCACACCAACATGTGGAGAAAAAACCAGACCAGGGTAACCTCAGCCACTAAGTAACAAGTAGCATGAGGAGGAAATAACAAATAAGAAGCCAAGTTTTAAATCAAGGAAGAAAAAACGTGAAAATTCAGGCAGAATACCAGGTGGCTTTTTGACCTTCTGTGTGTAATTTTTTTCCATATGGCCAAGTGTGCCTGGAGCAGAGAAATCTAGGCTAATAAGCAATCAGCTGTGTTTGCGTGCCAGATTGTCATAATGATGATTAAATTAATTATAAACAATGGCTTTGCTATTACTAGTGAAGCTCAGTGAATGCTTAACTTAATTGCAAACATCAGGAATGAAAAATGGGGTTTTATGCATTTTGTGATACCAGTCCCTTTTTACCCCTACAAATTATACTATAGATTGTCAGAGGTGAACGAGACCTTTTCAGTCCTTTGCAAATAAAGTTCCATATCCAGACAGAAGTAGTAGCTCTCAGCTAAGGCTCTCAGCTCTCTCTCAGTCTGCCCTGTGCTGGCAGAGCTAAGGTCTGCCCTATACAGAAGGCTTGTCATACCCCTTGCTGAGCAGGGGAGAAGTGGGAATAGAGTCAGGAAAAGGATTCTTTACACAGATGCTGTCCACCATTGTTGAGGAAAAGAAATGTATGACCACACCTTGGGTTTAGCTGCCCTAAAAGGCTAAGATACAGGAGCAATTGTTATAACTTCAGTTACTACAAAAGACTGGTATTTACAGTACATCTGTGTTTGCATTCACTGTAGCTGTGAACCATTCCCCAGCTAGACCAAAGGTGTCAAGGCCACTAAAAACTGATTGAAATAGTGAGGATGTCCTAAAATGATAAACAAGTGAAACAGATTCTGTGTAATAAATAGCTTTTCCAGCACACACTCTACTATCTTTTGTGAAGTAAGTAGTTAAAAGAAAATCAATATGGAATACAAGATATTTCACACTAATGTTGGAAAAGAGACATTCCTCAGAAAAATGTCTAATAGAAGCTGTAAAGCATTAGGCACTGTTAAAAAAGATAATCAACTAAATTTAAACTCTGCATTAGAATGACACATATATGTTTGCAAAGTTATTTATTTTGGCGAGTGTTCAGAAGCGTCCTTATTTTTTTAGGGCTAGAACTTCATATGGCCTTGATTATCTGAACAAAATCAAAAGGTTTTGTATCATTCTGTTACTTCCTGGACTATACTGAGTTAAGGACTGTGTTCTACTTAATGCCTTTGTAAATACAGAAAAGAAGTTAGCTGAAAATAAGCGGATAAAAGCACATGGGAAGTCAGTCAAGCATGTAATAAGCAATGCCACAATTAAGAGAAAGAGGGTGAAAATAGAAAAATGCAAAACCCAAGCCAGACCTGCAAAAGCATTACTGTTTCAGGTAACATTAACATTAATGAGGGAGTAAAGAGGGCATTTTCCTCCTGCATTTATAGGTACATATCAAACTTCATATCTAATTAAGGAAGTAATACTTACAGTATCAAATCTGGGAGCCTACTTTATTTCAGTGACCATGCAGAGACCTCTAAATGAGACAGCCAAAATTACTCTTCTGATCTGTCAACTGGTCCCAGAGTAATACATCTCTTTCCACCAAATATCTCCTATAATAACAAAACCTTTTCACAGCATTATGAACATCACTGGAAATGCAGAATTACTACAAAATGTATACTACACATTTGATAAACATCATCTTTTCATAAAAATCTAGCCCAATCCATGAATCAATATTTCAAGCATCCACAAAACAATGTAACAAATGAGTCATGTATGGTTTTGCTACTTTACCTGTTTTAACTCCATATTTTAAGGTGCCCCTATATTCAGCAAGTATTGGTTCCAAGGGCTCTGGCTGGTCAGACAGCTCCAGGCTGAACCCTTTCAAGCTTTCCATAACCTTATGAGGGTGGTGAAACTCCAAGACTCTATTTTCTCCATCACAAATTCCCATAATGTAATGCAGGAGAATATCTGCCACCTCAAGCAAGAACTGTTTTGTGAAGCCTTCAGCATTTTTAGCAGGTAAAAAGCCTATGCAAAAATAAGAACATACAAATCAGTGTTAAGCTTTAACAGCTCAGCCAGGCTGGTCAGAGACTGTTTTAGTGGCTATGAATATCCTGCTGAGTTTCTCCCCATATATCCATTTCACAGGCAATCAAACAGCAATGGGGATGTAACAAAACAGAGAGAAAAGGCAAAAACGTAGTTAAGAACATAGGGCCTTAAGACATGAGTGGTTTTCCAACATTTTTAATTATGCTGTGCTTCTTGCTTTGACATAAGAAGTGCCACAGAGTACGCACCTGACTTGTGGGAGACTTGTCATTTGCTTAGTGACTGTCTGCCCACGGGGAAGTTGAGGAAGGGTGAGAAGTGAAGCATTAGCTTGCTTTGCAGTCATTCCCAGGACACAGTGGTTTCCTGCTCCTTATTTCCACCTTCCAGCTGCAATGATGGAGCATGCCTCTCAGCAGGAAAGGGAGACTTTATCCATAAATTTTTACATTGCTCCAGAGGTGGCTGCCAGAATGACCACTGTACTTTCACAGAAAGAAGTGGAGAGCACAGAAGGTGAACATCTCTCTTTCCTCAATGAGGTCCTGAAAATGTGTTTCTTCATATTTACAGGGAGAGACACAGACATAGGTGGAGGATGGGAAAAGATTTCCGTGACCTGGCTAGCCTCCCTCAATGCTCTGAACAACTGCTTTGGGAATCCACATCATCAGCAACTTTCAGCTTCTCTGACTGAGGCAGCAACCGTGACAAACACTCTTCTCTCTGGCTTGCCCTGATGAGAATAAAGGAAATTTTATTTCTAGGTGAGTTCTGAAGGGGAAGAAGATATAACAATGATGAAAAGAGACTGAGAGTATCATAAAGAATGATAATGTACAGAGGCAGAGTTTGGAGAAAGGGGATCTTCACGCTCAGTGTCCTTCAATTCTTCACTTTCTACCCTCTCACGTCGTGGTGGTCCCTAAGGACCCTGCTATACTACCTGCCATATTAGCTCCACAGCAAGCTCCTGAGGGCCTGTGAGGTTTTCCCAAGACAGTAGTCAAAAAGGATGTGTTTATAGTAACATTTAAAGTGTAGTAATCACTAATTACAAGGTTTTTGTTTGCTTGTATAATTTAGGCTTATCTAATGCGTAGGTATTTGAAAAATAATTCTGAACTCTTGGTGCAAGTCCCTCTCTCCTCACCCTTTTGATGGAAAGTGTAGATGTGTGTTTTACTTGCTTCTCTAGGCTTAAAGTTAATGTCTTCATCTGAAGAAATAACATCAGGATAAGGATAAAGGAAGAGGGAGAAGAAAAAGAAGCAGCAATTTTAGGCATTTAAGAACTTCCATACTTATAAGATGGGCTCTCTACCCAATTTAGCTGAAGATAGGTTCCATTATATGGTTATGAAAGCAACCTTTTGGTCTCACATAGTACTGATGCTGAAAAAAGCAACAGATTAGAGAAGATGAAAATGGAGTGAGGCAGGGAGTTGGTGGAGTCACCGTCCCTGGACGTGTTTAAGAAAAGACTGGATGCGGCACTCAGTGCCATGGTTTAGTTGATGAGGAGGTGTTAGGTCATAGGTTGGACTTGATGATCTCAAAGGTATTTCCCAATCTAGTTCATTCTGTGATTCTGTGATCTGAAATAGCTCCCTTCATGTACAGGTCTACGTAGACAACAGACCAGCCTTTCGTGATTGTTTAATGATGAAAATACAAAAGACTAAATGAAGAGGTTCCACAAGCACCAAAGATGAAACCTGAAATCCTTAAAATTCTTTCTGTCTTTATGCATCTGATGAATCCTGTAACTTTTCCAAAGTTCCTATTAGTTAGTTTTATACATAATGAGAAATACTTTTCTTGAAGAGTTGAATTTTAATATAACCACAATATCAGTAGATCCATTATCAGGTAAGTATTAATTGAAGTGTATTTGTCACTAAACCAAAGAGACAGAATGTCAGTTACCAGCGACCAAATTATTAAAAGCGCCTTTTTTAGCAAATACTATTTTCTATTTTTTGAAGAAAGAACTCACCTGCATTTTAGACTTTAATGAGGCAAGGAATCAATAGCATGCTATCAAAAGAAGCATATGCCACTTTCTCTTGAGGGGTATGATTAGCATTCCACAATTCAAAATAAGGACTATATTGATTCATTTAGCATTTTTTCAGTCCTTATTAATGAAAAGGAGAATAGAGGAGACTTGAAAGTTTCACTTTCCTTCCTTCCACCTTCGCCTCTTTCAATAAGCCATATTTATCAGTGAAAAATGGAAAGTATGTCTGTTGCAATTTACATCTCACTGGGTTCTGCATTTTTTTATAGATGTTTTATTTACTTCCCCATTGATTTGTCAAATGTCATTCACTTAATTTTTTGGTTTTTTGAACTCACTGCAGAGAGGAAACTTCGTAGACTTTCACCCTGGTTGTACAGCTTGTAATATGTCCACAGGAATAGCAGCTTTTAGGCCCTAACTTTTTCTTCCGTAAACATTTTCTATCTTGTAGCAATATTTTTATGCTAGCACCACAGTGCTCATTAGGTACGCTCGTATTTGAATGGAAGATACTAACAAACTGACTCTCACATGCAGTTTTGTCTTTCTTGCTCTCTTTCCCATTGTAATTGAGGACTACAGATGATTAGAATAATGGAGATGTTTCTGCCAAAAGTTTCAGAGAAAGACCATGTTACTTTTTGCTAGAACCCCAAAAAGTATTTTTTTCTGAAGTATCTCATAGTTTGCTGAAGCTCCCACTTAAGCTCCTCCTAGAGCGGCTGCTTAGCTAAACTCCAACTCTCTGAAGACATCGCTCCTGTGTCATCTTTCCTTGTCTGCAGCAGAAGAACTGTATGAGCAGTACCTGCCCTAGAGAGGGATTCAGGGAAACAAGGATGGTGGATGAAGTACAGTTCAGAGAGGCACAATAGTCTGAATGTAAGAGATCTGGATTTTTAGAAGAAAAATTTTAAGTTCAATTTTCCCTTGTCTTATCAAACCATGGGTTGAAAAAGGAACTGTTGGGAACCAGCTTGAGTGTGGAGCACTAGTACAATTTGCTTCAGAACATTTGCTGGGGTAGGTCTTGCTGATATGCTCCATTCTAGTTTTTGGCTTATTTTCCAAAAATAAATTGGTGAAATGGGACTGAAACACTATATTTTTCATTAGATAATGGCAAGTTGGTACAGTGTTTTTGTCAAAGATCTACTGCAGTAAGAAAGAAGTCCTCCATCGCTATAAACAAAGAAATGAGGTGAACATCTTCATGTTACCTATTGGCATCAACTGCTCCGTCCATACACGTGCACAGTGACCTACGTGCTCCCTGTTGCACGTGCAGTGAAAAACTATGATGTCTGGCAGAAGTTGTGTTTTCAAGCCCATGGATTCCACACATGCAGCTTTCAGAGTTTTCATTTTAAAAGTTCATCCCTCAGTTAGCTCTACCTAATTTCCATTAATTTTAGCAGAAAATATGTATACAAATCTACAGATGAAATGTTTGCCTTCAGTGACTGTCTAAAATTAAAACCATTATGATTTACTAAACTTTATTGGTCTTTGCTTTTGTTAACTTTGCTCTCAGCTATTTCTTCTAATATAAATGTATATTATAATAAACCAAGTATTTCTGAACTTCACATTTATTTTAATTATTCTTTCCTTGGAAAAGATATGTGAAAAGCCAACTACTCTTTATCAAGCAATAGTGCATTAAAATTTTTAATTTTAAACATGACTAACGTGAATATAAAGCAACGGCAGAAATAGACCTAGAAGTGTTAAATATCAAGATTTTTGATGCCTGGATTATAAAATGTTTGACTTCAAGTTTAGCAATTATAAGTTTATACTTGAATAGAATACCAGCACTTGAAATTACATGTTACATCATCAGGAATGCAATTAATTCTTTCTGAGTATGCTACATAATTTTGGATCCTATTATTGCTTTTGGAATTTGACAAAACTTCAAGAGACCAGACCAGAAGCTCCCAAAAGATTTACTCAATTTTCTTCTGTAAAATTAATTTTCACTATATGTGCATCTCTTCTCTCAGCCAGTATGTTTACCAGCCTGGAGATGTGACAGCACAGTCAGTAATCCACCTGGTCGTGCACTGGTGGATTGGGTGCTACACAGCCCTTTCTTTACACATCCAAGAAAAACACAGAGCAAACAGATGTCTTGAATTCTCGGGAGAACAAGAATATTTCAAAATTAACATGGCTGGTCTCTCTAACACTGATAAAGAGCAGGAAAAACAGACATGAAAAGAAACATATGCTCGTTCTCAGGGCACAGTCTTAAGGTAGTATGAAGCCTCTTTCGTTCACGTCCAACACAAAGCCTTTTCTTCATGGCTTAGGAGATCCTGCTCTCCTTAAAGCTGGAATAATGCATCACTAGCCTACCTGCAAGTGTGAAAGATAAATGCAAAATAACATCAAGAATCTCTCTGCTCTCTGAATTCATCTGTACAGAAGGAGCTTGGAGAGTTAAGAGGAAAGCACTTAGCTCAAAAGATTCATCAGATTAGACATCACTCTTGAGGCAGAAACTTACATCCCATTTAACGTTTTTGAAGGAGGCTGGGAGAAGGACAGAAAAGAAGCTTTTAAAGTGGCTGCTCACTTTCAATTTCCTCAGAAAAAGATAAGACAAGGACCACAATAAAGCCTGTCACAACAATTTTGGGAGCTGTAAAAGCTACGTTTTCCTTTCAAAGAGCTCCTTTGAGCACTCCATCTTCTCAACAATGGTAATTGAATGACAAAGCTTTTACACCTTCTAAAATGCTTGTCCCTGTTCCCTCTTTACATAGATCAAGGACAGTAAGAGGGTAATTACTGGCTCAGTGGAAGTACACAGCCCACCAAAAGCTTGAAAATCAATATATATGCCATTTTTATGTTCTTAGCCCTTCATTTGATAAAACAAATGGACTGAAGAGGGCTTTTGAGGCCATTGGCTCTTCTCTTTTGTCAAACAGTTATTTTACAGAAGTTCATTTTTTCTCTTGATCTTCCTTTTTAGATTAGCTACCTGCAATGTCCTGTAAGGACCTAATACAGACCTACTTGACCACAGGAGGGTCATTCTTGCTTAGGTATCTACTTATTGTAATTACATCTACATTGCCTTTTTACTAGGCACCAAAGAGTGGACTCCTTCATGCCTGCAGTGGTTCAGAGGCTTTTGCCTTACCAGATCTTCAATTCTGCCTTGGACAAGGTCAAATAGAATCCATACTGCAAACTGGCTGCTTTGCCTCCTAACCAATGCCCATCCATATTATTCTTCATCTGGAAAGTGCAGTCTCACCTGCCCTGCAACACCCACAGCATCCATCTGCTTCTCTCATGACACCACTGCCACAGCACTCTCTGCAGAAGGCCGTGTCAGATGCTTGATTTAAGTTACTGCCCAAATCCTGCCCCCTTCTCCCTCTGTTGTTATTGCTGACAGGCACATTATAACATCAGGAGCAGGTTCAGTTTTTGGAGGGAGACAGGACACAAGCAAGCTCCAGCTGCAATTTGTGTTACTTTAAAGCAACCATGAAATTATGGCCTGAGATTCTTTAAGATTGGTGTGTAAGATGAACATGCCACACATGCACATGCACAGAAATACTGAGTGAGCTTGGGGTTAAAGTGACGTGTTCCACAGCAGGTTTCCCCGTGTGGTGATGGCGTCACAACACAGACTAGTGCACCGATTATTAGGGACAATGGGGAACTCAACCCTGTTTAAAATAAAGGCCTAAAAATCCTGTCAAGAGCATTCATTTAGTCTTCATTTAGGCATGTGAGACTCTGCCCACAGCTGCCTCAGCACCAGGGCACCATGGAGGCAGTTTGACAGCCAGCCTTGGCAAATTCTTCCACTCTCTCTCCATGTCAGCATCCATGTCAGTCTGCCTCCTCAAAACTGGAATCAGCTGTAGGACAGGGCTCCCTTTTCCAGGTGCTTATCTGGTTTCATCTTTTAAATTGCCACATTTGGAAGGTGTCATGACACTTTCAAAAACATCACTTGTTGCATTTGCCATTTTGTGTAAACAATGCCCACTTAAATAAATACCAGCAGTCAGACATAACACACTGTATTACCTTCTTTGTCTTAACTGACAGCCCCCTAGAAACCTTACTGGTTTTTTATATCTAATCTGGGGCTAGGGTAGAATCCAGATAAAAACAATTAAATATTCAACACCTACTTGTAGAAGAAAAAAAAAGAGTCTCTGACTTTAAAATTGCAACCGAAAATGCATAAAGAGTTGAAATCTTTAGCAAGTCACCTGAGTGACACACAAGTACAGGTTCAGTTGTGATTCATGTCTTTGGATCAAGCCTATGCAAGATATCTTACTGTATGGCCTTTTACGATAGTATGCAGAAATGTGTGACATTAACAGTAGATTGCAAAAAAAAGAGGCTATAAAAGACTCTTCTGATTACTGAATTATGACCCTCTAGCTTTGATGAGATAATCTAACCTCTTCATACATTTATGTCCATGATGAAAACACGAGTGAGTCAATTTTGAAGCGATACTCACCAAAGGGAAGCTGCCCTTGTTTCTGCATTACAACAAGCTACTTCAAAACCAACCCAAAGCAAACAACAAGCATCAAGGCTGAGGTGGAAAACAAAAGAAAGGAAGCTGGAACCATTGGTGCCCATAGCATACAACTCTGAGTCAATGCCCCAGAGCCATCCAAAATAAGCCTCTGGAGAATGCTGAAATGTTCTTGATATCATTCTGCTGATATTAAACCTTTGTCCTGTTTGTGTGATAGACAAGTGCTAATAAATACTTGCCTCACCCAGAAATTAAATAGCTTTTGTTATAAGCACTGGGAAATGCTACAGAAACTGAATAAAGTTTTTTAAATTGAGTGTAGGAAGAGGGGAGGTGGAAGGGAGGAAAAAATATCTGGGACAAAGTTCTACACCCAAATAACCAATGAGTAAAGTAGAAATTTGGTTAGCTCAGTGAGCAACAAAAGGCAAGACACAGAGCAGTGTGCAGGTTCGAACAGAAGAGCAGTGTGTACAGAAAAAATTAAGAAAACCCCAACCTTTATAATTACAGGAGGATCACATCTAGGGTTAAATGAATGTCAGACATTTCAAAGCACCGGTGGGTTATTAATAACAAGACTTGACTACAAAAGCATTATTAAGTCAAATAATTATGGCTTGAAGACTAGGAACCAGAAGCTGTCCTGGCTTCAACAGACTAGTCTTACACCCCAGGGACTTTCCTGCCTCCTATTAATTCTGTGTGCACTTCTCCAAAGGGAAAGCAGCTGTCCTGACTCCCTGCTGCTGGTATCAGAGAATGGGGCTCTGGGGACATCTTCTCAGTTCCCAGGGAGTTCCTCAGACATAGCTTGGCTCCCCTTGATTCAGCTTTCTAGCTGATGCTCTGGATCATGCAGAGAAATGAAAACACTACAAGTCTACTCTCTCACTGATGCACTAAACTATTGATTCACACATTTCTGGAGTATTAAATGATGTAAATCAGTAATCAGCCTGTAATTGAGCTAGGTGTGACAGAGAGAGCAAGACCATTAGAGAGCAACGCTGCTAATGCAGCAATCTGGAAAACTGGTACTGCTTACAAATGGTGTGCACATCAGACATCACTATGCAGCAGTTTTCTCCTTAGAGTATGAAAGAAGCCAGAACGATCAGCACATATACCTACCAGCAGCTGAAAACAACAAGCCAAGGCTGCTAATAACACATTAACAGAAGCCAAATTTTAAAAATGTGCTTATAATGACTTATCAGACTTATCAGTAATACCAGGAATATGAAAAATCTACTAAACAAAGCATTTCTGTGAGGGAAAAACTGAACATTTTGCTGTGGTGCTCATAGTACTCAGACATTTAGGAAAACTTACACATTTAAAAACAGTCCTTTATGCCCACAAGTTCTTATAGCTACAAAAATTTAACACTTTTTATTCTAACAATTGGGATGATATAGCTATAATTTCAGCTATAGTTTTCTCAAAAAGTAAAACCCAAGTGACATTGGGAAGCATTATTCATGCTTGTAGTAAAAAATGCAACAATGTGTGTTGTACCCAGAAATATTCCCCACTAAACTCCACTAAGTCATGCGGTTAAACCACTTTCCATAATACAGCAGTAGCCATAAGGCTTTTTTGTAAAATATGCTTTGAAATAGACTTAAAACTAAACAAGAATCAGGCAACCTACATGCATCACAGAATAATGAATTTCTCAAGTTGTGCAAGGGGGCATTTACTTTGAGTAATGAAAAGATGAGACTGTAAATTAAAAATAATAGTATGCCTATATTTAGATAACTGTTTTTACTAAATTCTAAAATTAAAATTCTTTAAGTTATTTAAAACTGGCTTTTTAATAGTGGGCTTTATTGTTTTGCTGGCATTTAATTTTTCATGGAAAACCTGGAAACAAATAAATTTTCCTCAGCTTTTTTCTTTTTTTTTTTTTAACTGAGATAATTTCTTATCTAAAAGACTGTGATTGAAATTTGGAAGATTATACTTTGAGTGTAAGCATTTTTTCCTATTCTGGGAGTGATAGGACAACTATAGCAGAAAAATTATACCAGAAATCAGAATGAAATAGTAATAAGTTTTTTTTCATTAACCCTTATTTAGAACAATTAACTGGAATTATTTTCACCTTTTCACAGATTTCAGTCACGTCATGGTTGAAATACATTTTCTCACATTCATGTTCAATTTCTAAAGACAAAGTAACTTTAAAAGAAATTTATCTTTTAGCATTTCTTAAAGCTTCAGTTAATTTTTGTTCCCTCACATAAAAAAATATGACTGTACTAATTTCTCATGTGTCTTAGTTTTGGTCAGCAATTCTAGTGTTTACATTGATTCTTCTTATCAAAATGTGCACAAAGATACCTTTGCAAGGTTGTTTAAAGAAAACGTACTTAGTTGATACCACAACATGTTTGCTGTTTAAAAAGTGGTTTATATAATGTTTTAGGCTGTCACTACTCCTCTACGTAATATTGGCTCCAAAAAACACTCCAGATTTCATTTTGCAAGTATAACCTGTAGCTCGCTCAGACAGTATTCATTTTTAAAAGGATATTTCTTCCGAACTTTTATTGAGCTCAAGAGATTCTTTTGGGGATTTTTATTTTTTTTAGTGACAAAATTAAATTAACAGTTATTTATTGTAGCCCAAAGCAAAGATGACTTCTTTTCTGTAATTCAAAACAACGTGAAGTATTTGGGTACTGGTCCAAATAGGGATTGGCACAGAACTGCAATGCCTCCAGAAGCTGATTTACCATGGTCTTTCCTCTGCTTTGTTCCCCTCCCTGTTTTCCTTGCTAGCTGTATCTCCGGGGTAGACTGAGGGAACAAATGCCTCAGACAATCTCTCAGAAAGCCGTATGCAAGAAAAAATACACAAGGTTAAAAAAAAAAAAGGCAGTGGAGAAAGAAAACTGAAATCAATGCCCGAATGAGTTGCTATTTTGTAACTCCTCTTTAATCGCCATCAAAGTCTTTGAGATGCATTTAAAACCATTATAAGAATCAAAAAAAAAGAATCTTTGAAAGCCTAAAGGTTTTTTTTCTCCCTCCATTTCTGGAGGATGCCAATTCTCAGAAAAAGAGTTCTTGGAACTGAAGCTTGCTGGGAATATTTCCCAGACTATGCTTGCATTTGTCCTCATGATAAGAGACAGAAGCACAACAGCCACAGGTCAAATTAAGAGTAACCATGCTGGGGAACCAGTTAGAAATACAACTGTTCTGCAGGCACATTTCTATGGCCTTTTGTGATGGAGTGACCACATCAGTGGACAAGGGAAATGCTACAAAAGTAATTTACCTGGATTCTGTAAAGCCTTTGACACAGTCCCTCACAACATCCTTCTCTCTGAATTGGAGAGACATGGATTGGATGGGTTGAATGATATATGGGTAAGGAATTGGTTGGAGGGTCCCATCCAGATGGTAGTGGTCAACAGCTCAGAGTTCTGTGGAAGCTGACAGCCGTTCAGAAAGTCTCACAGACACTGACTTGGACACAATTGCTATATACCCTTGAGAACCTGATTTTACCCGTGAGAAGCCTAGTATCAACAAGAAGCAAGAAACCATAAACAGCTGACGAAGAATGCACAGCCGTTCCAGGGAGCCTGTTATTTGCCTAGATTTATTTTTTAATGGGTGTTAGTTGCAAGCAACCAGTAGTTCTATGGGGTGTTAACGTAGAAGCCAAGAGAGACATAGCACGAGTGTCTAACCACTGTTTAAATGAGGCCTTATAGAAATAAAGCCCCCATTTGCCGTTGCCTGGAGTTGTCAGTGTATATATGTGTCGTGACCCGTCTCGACAGCAACAGAGTTCCAGTGGACATCAGTGACAAGCTGTGTCTCTCAGGGGTCCATACTGGGACCAGCAGTGTTCACTATCTTCATTAATGACACGGACAAAGGGATTGAGTGCATCCTCAGCAGGTTTGCAGATGACACCAAGCTGAGCGGGGCAGTTGACACGCCTGAGGGACAGGATGCCATCCAGAGGGACAAGCTTGAGAAATGGGCCCATGGGAACCTCATGAGGCTCAACAAGGCCAAGTACAAAGTGCTGCACACATGGGTCAGGGCACCAAAAACTTTTGTACACAGAAGATGTTCCAAAAGAAGACGCAATTTAAACCAAACCATTCTGTTTATTCTGTTGGAAAACAGAACTGTCAAGCACAAGTTCTGTTTGCACCTCTCCAGGAGTGTGCCACACAACATCTCAAGGCTGGAAGGACACTTTTCAGTCACTGCTGCTTTAGTAAACACAGGACACTCAACACCTTTGTCTGCTTCCTCTTATTTGAACATTTAGAAACTACTTCCTTTTATGAGGCATTTTAAAATTAATTATCCTGTTTTTTGGTTACTATAACTATAGCCTCATAAAATGGAAGTGTAAAATATGATGTAAGGTGCAACATAACTATATTTATATTAATACATTAATAACTATAAATCATTATAAATATATTTTAATGCCATCTGTATATGAACGCTTCTATGGCCTCTTCCTTTTTATAGCGAGCAAGATGACTGCCTGACTCATAACAGTAGAATTTCTTTCAAAGCAGATGTCAACACACAGCAAATCACATAACCTACAGGTCATAGAGGCAGTGGTGAGAAAATTATAAGAGGGTCTAAAGTAGACTGAAATTAACTGGAAAGAAATCCACGGAATGAAACAGTAAAAAGTTAGCCAAGGAAAAAGGGAAGGGAAACACCTCTCAAAATATGAATGTGTTGCAGGGAATTAAATCTTTTGCTCTTGTTTTCTCTGTGATCCAAGTAGTCAAATCTTCCAAATTCTTTTCTTCCCCTGTAAAATTTCACCCCTAAAGACATCAAAATGTGCCAGGCTGGATTGTGGCTTTCTATTGTGCAGGTATTCAATATAATGCTTGTTTTCCTCAAAGTATCGCTTATAAGCAATTACTAAGTTTGTTTTTGGAAGCATTCCTGGAGAGGAGACAACAATGCAGTTTTCTGGGTGTATCTCAAACATGATCTCATTTACTTTTTCTTATACACCACTTCAGAAGTTATCAAGGAGTTGACCCCTTTCCTTGTAGATCAGTACTAAGAAACAATTCTCCACAATTTCTGCTCTGAAAATAAAATTTTTAAAAACCCCTAATAACATAACAGGACAGGCAGGCAAGCAAACAGCCTTGGAGGCAGAAGCTGGTCTGAAATATAAAGTGTCATGGAGTAGTTATCCAAACTCAGACACGGAAAATCATACAGCACCACCTTGTGAACTTCCCCTAAAAACACTCCTAAAGGGATGGATACAGTTGGCAGCACATACTTAGAGCATGACTAGGAAAATGAGTGAAGACTTTGAAGGTTGGATTCAGAATGCATATTCTGGATAAAAGCAGCTTTAAAAAATAGTAAAAAAAAAAAATTCAGGCAGTACACAAATAATGCAGGAATTAATGAACCCTGGAAAAGTTACGTCTAAGTATATTGAACAGGCAAACAAATTCCGTGAGTGTTACCAAAGTCCTTCACCACAGAATGCACCAGTATTTCTTCTACATAAGAGCCAAATCTTTGAAACTTTTGCCTTTCTGCCCTCCAGGGAATGGAGCAACCCTACAGCAATAGAGACACTGAGAGCATCGACAACCAGCTCTGAATGAAATGACAAAACCTTTCTGACAGCTTCTGCTACATCAATCCAAGAGCAAATACATCTGTTTTGGAGACAATAATAAGTCAAATGTACAGCGACTGCATCCCTCATACACAAACAGAGACCATCATAACCAAAATGTTTTTAAAGAAGAAGAAGCCTTCACTCTTCAATAAAAACTCCACTTATGGTAAAGGTATCACCAGAGAAGAAAACACTGGCAACAGCTCCAGCTGTCCTGTTTGAGGGTTTGTCTATTTCCTATAAGGAAATCAGTGGGCCAAAAATATGAATTGAAAAGTTCCATGCCCTCTGACCTTTTTACAGCCAAGAGGTTTTGCTATTTCCTCTCCTCACCAAAAAACATGACAGAGTATGTGAAACACTAACTTCACTAAGAGGGAACAAAAATTAAGTTGATTTATGCGGGGGTAAACTTCGAAGATTCTTATTACGAAAAAAACCAGAGACAACAGGGATACCTTTGTTTCCCTCTTAAAAAGCAAGTCTTCTATTTTTTCCTCTTTTCCCTTTACACGTTTTCTTTTTCAGTTTTTCAGTCTGATTTTGCACTGTTACTTTACCAAAAGGTAAGTGACCATCATTGCACACTATGTGCCAGGGGAGATTTTCGCAATGTTTTGTAAAAGGACAACATACTTCAATACTCCTTATCTCTGAAGAAATAATATATCTCTCAGAGCCTAGAACTACATTTGCCTTGACTCCTATGGCCCTATTTTGCAAATTACAGTTCACAGTTAATTCTTCATGTAACTGTCCTCCAGCATTTTATTTTTATTTCAGTAAAACCCACCCTTGTGTCTCCTTTGACTCTTTGTCCAAGTGCTGCTCTACTTTCTATTTTCTGTAAATTAGTAACTTTTCATAACATATAACACCATATCCTTTAGTAAAGGCAGCAGGAATTCCATCATCTCAGCTCCTTTAGCAAAATAGGGAGTACTTACTAAACAAAAGAAAGATAACAGGCAAATAATTGTGCTGAACTCCTGCTCTTTTTTACTCTGTCCTTTGTGTCTTTAATTACTGTTGTGTTTATAATTTGCTTTTAATCTTCGTGAGCTACTGAGGTCAGACTGAGAGGCCCATAGATAACCAGAAATGACATTGTCACCGGGCACAGTGCACCTTGGAGCAAGGGATGCATTTAGAAGTCATCAGACATAGAGGGTGCTGTTGCGCTGAACATCCAGCAGCGATCTTTGTGCAGCTCTGAAATCACGCATTGTCTTTTTGCTGGGTCTTATAGCTAAAACTTAGGATATTTACTGTCATTTAATAAATAAAAAAATACTACTAAAAAAATCACAACTCACTTTTATTCTTTTAAAAGTGAAGATGAGACGATGGCAGCTTCGTGGTCTTAGTAGCAATCCATTTTCTAGTTTATAAGCCTGCAAGGAAAACATTCATTTCAGTGCCTGATACCAGCTGTAAGTTTTAAGCACAGTAAGAATTATAAGATCAACTTGCATTGTAACAGTCTAACATGGAGACTTTTTGTTATTCTCTTTTTTAACCATGAAGCATAAAGAACAAAGTTTGTAATTTTCCATTTCTATTGCAGAAGTCAGTGCTATTAATACTTTCCTCAAAGCTGGGAAAAGTGTCAGGGGAAGGTAGGCAGGTTAATAGATGTGTGACTTAACAGAAAGAAACACTTTAGAAATATTTGTCAATTTATATTTTATATTTTTCTTAGTGTAGAAAGTCTAATTTTAACTTGAGGCTTTCAATAAGCAGGTTATTACTTTCAGGCTGTCTTGCTCAGGTTTCTGATATATTCCTTCAATATCAGTATCCAAGTGAAGAGATAAAAAGTGACTTAATCAGCCTCTGCAAGCAAAAGACTTCTCTCTTTCTATACATTGTAGGTTGAAGATGGCTTAAAAAGTAAGTCCAAACACCTGTGCAATATTTAGAAGCCCCAGATTTTGGAAACTTTTTCCTCAAGGGGGAGGAAAAGAGGGAAGGAATAGGTTCCCCTTGCTTCTCTATTTCCTGCCCAAGTAACACGGTGGTGAAGAATAATTTGAAATATACAGCTGGTATATCTTAAAGGCTAAAACCTGGGTAGAGAATCAAAAACTCATTTGAAAAGATACCCTTCGCTCCTCCCGCTCCTGATTATTTTTGGGTTGACTTTATGACAGTCAGGTAGGAACATGCGCTGTCTGAGCCCTAGACTGGCAAGACTGAAAATCCAACCTTCATGTTATTAATGGATTTAATTTATTTTTCTTAAAGAACAAAGGATTCTGTCTCACTTATAAGCATTCTCATTTTTTGTTTCCCCAAAGAAAAAGAGTTCCCCTGAATATTGAAAGCTTGTGCTGTCTTTATGATATTTTTAAATTTTATCTTATCCTAGTTTGGTATTGCAGGTTTGTAGCACATACAAAAGAGAAAGGTAAGGACTCTGCACTATAATGCTCACAGCTCTTCTCTCAGGAGCTCGTAGCGCAGTGATGAGAGCACTGAGAGCATTATGGCTGTATAAATTATCACCCTGGTGGGCTATGTTGGTTTGCTCCCTTGGTAGAGATTTTGCCAGGAGGATATGCATTTGTGCACTGTGGTTTGGTTTTTTTTGTTTGGTTGTTTGGTTGTTTTGTTGTTGTTGTTGTTGTTGTTGCAGTTTGGGTTTGGTTGGTTGGTTGATTTTTTTTAAAGTTAAATAAATGCTATATGAAAAACAGAACAAAACCACTTTCTTAACTGGCAGTTTCATATTCTTTTCAGTACTGGTGTAGATATAAAGGAACAGCAGTGTGCCCTGGCTGACCGATGGTAAGAAAAATTGCTATATGTACATCAGCTAAAGTAGTCCCTGGGGAACCATTGTTGTCACATTTTCTGAAAGGAAACAGGAACAGAGCTTGCCTACCACCAATTTAGATCACAAGCTCTGTGGGACATGAATTTCACCTGTTTGAGTGTCCATCCCCTTGCATCACACGTCTCAATGATGACAGAAATCCTTTCAAACCACACCATTAAAAAAAAAATTATTTAATACAAGAGATTCAGTTCAGTGGATTCAGGACCAGCACAGTCATAATACACATACAGTGCCTAAATTGGCACAAATACAATGTCAAAACCCAAAATCAAATTTTGAAAGCATTAGAACCTCAAGTGTTTAATTTGATCAGCATGATCAGCTTGGTGAAAGAAAAAGCAAAGGAAATGTATGGCAAATCCAACTTCATCACTGGAGTCAGAAAGACAGCAATTTCCATTTTGAGATTTTGAAGTATGCATTTTGATGTCTGGTTGCTGGGAATAAGGGAAAGTTAAAGATGACTCAGCTCCAGAGAACTAGCTGATTATTAGTTTATATGGGGTCAGCTGAAATCATGAGCTGTAAGATCTGAAAACTGAGATTTGTCCATCGAGGCAAAGGACCAATTTTCAGCACAATAGAAGAACCCAAATGGCTGTACAGATGACAACTCAGTAATCATCTGTAACTGGGGAACAGCAGTTCAACACACTGAGATGAGCATTTACAAGCTTACAGGTACTTTAACTGCAATAAGCTGACTCACTAGCACCAATTCATTCTCATCTAAACAAAATCAGAAAACAAAGGCCAGGCTAATAAAAGGTGCTCTGAAGTTCAGCCAAGGCTTTGAATCATGGCAGAGCTGTTATCCTGCGGTTATTCCTTTGTTAGAACTGTAGGCTCCAAACAGCTCCATTTGTAACCATCTCTTTTCACCAATACGTAACTTTACTACAGACAACTGTCTGAGAGCAAGTCAGTCCAAGTGGGATACTCTTTTGGAGCCCAGTCTGACCCGTGCTGGAGAGCCAGTGAGCTGAACGACGTCATCAGCTTGTCTCTTACTCTATGGCAAAAGGGGTCTGCTTTTTCCGTCTGAGCTGGGGAAACAGCCAGCCTTGCTTGACATTCTCTTCCCTCTTCAAGAAGTCTCCCAGACTGTCAGTCTCTCCCTAACCTTTTGTCTGATCATTACCTTTTGACCCTGGCTTTGGTGAACAATCAGGTTTTCACTGATGTGTCTGATGTCCTGTTTTGTTTGAAGTGGTAGACCTTGCCAGCAGTTCAATGTTCCATTGAATTTCTTTAGTGCCTTCTGAGTGACCTACCTGCATTGCACATAGCCTGCAATCATATCCCAGTTCCCTGTAATTTGTATCTGAGATATGATCAGTCTCCTTTCATGGTTCTATTGTCTTCTGCTTTATTTCAATAAATTTTTGCATGTTTATGCCAGCTATAATTGTGGAATGAAATCAAAACACGAATATAACTATCACCTGTGATAAAATATTTTAAATTACTAATAGAAATCTACAAAGAAGAAACACCAAAAAAGGATTTTCCCTATTCCCTGACTTCTACACTCTGGGATCTGACAAGGAAAATAATTGTGGTTGGTCTTTCTATGTCCATGAGAAACTGCAATAACTGTAGGATATTTGGGATAACATCTGAGGAGAGTTTTGCTGTGTTATTACATTGCTATGGTAACAAAAAATACCTAATTTGAAGTACATTTATTTGTTCTGAGAAAGCCTTCCCATCCTCTACTTGTCTTCCCAGCTCTTTGAAATTCATTATATAGTGCTTCTGACCAAGCAATTCCAATAAGTCAAAGAAACACTTCAATAGTAGTTTGTGAAATTGAAATGGGAGGTCATATTTAATCACTAGACTTCAAGAATAAGGAAAAAAGTGAATTAATTACTTAAACACAGAAGGAGACACACTGTACTTCAGAGGGCACTCAAATAGCACACAAAACAATTGCCACATTGCTGAAACTAGAACATTTGTTACTGTAAAAGGTGTTTTCAAAAATTAGGGTGGATAAGCATGAGAACAGATTGTGGCATGATCTTTACTGTTACTTGAAATTCTTTTATTCAAAGAGAATGGCTTTGTAAGACATAGACTGTGCATAGCATATTGACAGGGTAATCAGCCTAAAACTGAGTGAAACTTTATACTGGCTGTATAAAGATAGGAGATTTTTAAGGTTTATTATTAGCTGTCTAATTTTCTGAAATATTTTATAGAATTTACCACCTGTAATAGGAAAGAACTTGATATGCCTGCTTAGAAATAGTAGACTCTTTCCTCAGCCCTTACCCACTGCAGCAATAGAAGGAAGAGTCTGAGCTCAGTGTTCTAACCAAACGTAAGAGAACATTCTTTATTTATTCTTTAAAAAAAACAACCTAAACCAACCAAACAAAAAAAACAAGAAAGAAAGAAACTAAAAAAAAAAAAAAAATTAAAAACTCCCTACTTGTTTGCAGAAGGGACAATGTATAGAGAAGGTCTATTTTTCTGTGAGATAGCATCACCACGAGCTTGTGCTGAGAGAGCACATCAGACCCCACACGAATAGATCACTTCCCAGTACAGAGGGCTATGACTGCTACTCCTTCTCCCAATGTCAGGAAAATTAATGCACGAACACCAGAGGTTTCTGTCCAAAAAAAGGGGATAGAGGAGTCCTATTAGTTTATTCAAATAAAGGGAGAGGCCATGGGGCATTCCCCTGGGGTCTCTCAAATTGCTAGAGGATGCAGCCTCCTTTTTGTCCTAATTTCCTGGCTGCATTTCCCTCTCTCAAGTACCTTCCCATTGGATGAGGTACTTGAGAGGTAGACTTCCTGAATTGCTTAATATAGACCCCCTTCTAATGTATACCATGCCCTTTTTCTTTTCCTAAGGAATTTATGGTTCTTCCCATCACTTCTTTCATCCCTCAGTAGCTATCTTTACCTGTCAGCAAACCCACAGCTTGTTTGTAAAGACAAATCCCTCTCACTCCTTTCATCAATCTGTGGAATTCCTCCCATTGTTTCTTTGACCTCTCAGTATCTAGCTTTTACCTATCAGCAGACCCACAGTTTGTTTGTAAAGACAAATCTATCTCATTCCTTTCACCAACAACTGCATTTCACTTGCCAGAGCGTACACATTTCACACACCAGTAAACCCAGAAGTGTTCCTAGACTCAGCATAGCATGTGAATTTTAGCAGCTGTAAAATGAGATACTTTTGTTTCCCCTCACTTAAGGGCAGCTCAGCAGAGGCACGTGGAAATAATCCCCTGTGTTAAATGCCTTGCAGCAGCTATGAGTATTCTTTAACTGTATAAGCCTTATCTGAACAGGCAAGCAAAGTAAACATATTTCGCCAGGTTAAACCCTCCAGTAATTTTTATTCTGGGTGCAGAAGCTGGTTAGGATGAAAGAAAGAGAGAAGAAATATCAAAGGAAAGAAAGAACAGGAAAGCAAGGATAAGAGGAGAGGAGAGCCTGCAATCCATTCACAGAAAAAAAAAAAAAAAAAGCCAGTCCTGGCTTCAAAACTGGTACCAGCAGCTTGATATCACCAGCAACAGACAGCAGCTGATGCGAGGGTGGCTCTGTCACTCAGAGCTCCTCATCTTTCTTCCTAGCAATTCTGTGTGGGGAGAGGTGGTTTGCAAGGGAGAGAGGATACAGGGAAGGTTATTGTGCTAGTGGTGTCCTGACACCGCTTTATTGAGCAGCCAGCTCTTTGATTCACAGAATTAACACACTACTGGTGGCAGGAACCCAGGTGGGGTCCCTGCCTGGGGGAGGAACCAACTTGGTGGGAGCTTCTGCAGCCATGGTCACCACGTCACCTGGGGCCCACCTGCTTGTGGGCCCAGAAGCAGATTCTACTGAGAAGGGAGAGGAAGGCTGTCCTAGTTTGGACAAATTTGGAGGAGAATAACCTCTGATAGAAGTCAGGTTGCAACCACCCCTCTCCCCAGGTTCGGGAAAAAATATTTCCTCGAAGGAAAGTGAAAGAGATAACAAACTATTTATTTAACAAACACACAGGTGGGGAATAATAATGCTAAATAATGAGATCTCTCTCTCTGTAGAGAGAAAACCTGAGAAGATTTCAGAGGTCCTCTGTAGGTGCGGTCTCTCTCCTCCTCGGAGCTGGTCGGCGAGGGCCCACCCCCCTGGGCCTCCAGGAAAATTCTCCTGATGTGTTCAGATGTTGTTGAAACAGTCCAGAAGAGAAGGAAAGAAAAAAAACCCCAAAAATCCTAGGAAAACGAAATTCAACCCTCCGTCTCTCGCTGGGAGAAAAAAGAGCCGAAAAAAAAACCAAGGGTACTGCAGAAACAGAGGAGCGTATCTCCGTGTCCTTGAAACAACTGCTTTGAAACGTTTTTTGTTTTCTGTCCTACTCAGGCTCAGTTTAAAGACACAGAAAAGATTGGTGGGCATAGGGTAGCGATAGGGGATACACATTATAAAGTCACCCCAAGACAAAGGCCCAAGAAGTCCATCAAACCCCATGGTGTCTTCTTTCCCCATGCATTTGCATCAAGGCAGCACTTACTACTGTTTTTCAACTGAGCACTGAAACAGCACCTGCCACGCAGCCCTAAGTACTGCTCTTGGCATTGCCTGGTAATTGGTAAATTGGCTGAATCTGTTAAATGCATAAATGGGCTGTCATTTCTCCACACTGGCAGAGCAAGCTGTAACCACCTGAGCTTTTAGATTTGCCTGCCTGCCCGCCTCCACGCCTACCTCCACGCCTGCCCCCACGCCTGCCCTATTCTCAGGTTGCTCTTGCTTCTCCCAGAAAGAATCAGAGCAAACAAACAGCTAAGCCCCACTCCTATTGTTGATGAGAGAACACACAACATTTATTAAGTCACACAGTCTTTCGGGCTGTCTGGTGTCTGTTTAGTGCAAACAGCTTATTTTGAGAAAATTCAGCACCCTACCTGTGTTGTCATCCTTCCACCCCTCCACAAGTAAAGATCAAGAAAACCCAGAGATATCAAATGTCATCCTGAAGCTTTTCTGTTGTAAATAGTTCACTTCCCCATTTACACTACTGTTGTGTGTGCTAGAATGTGCCGCTAGAAGTCTTCCCAGAAAGGTGCCCTTCACTCTCTGTAAGTCTGACCCTCTGTAAGTCTGACCCTTCCTTTACAAATAATGCTAAGAAATCCCATCTAATTCAATCCAGTTACACTTTAAAGTATGTCTCTGCACCCAAAAGCACTCCTTTTTTTTCTGTTTTGTCAGCTCTGACACTAGAGAAATCTTCTGGCCCTACAAATTTTGCTTCCTGTCTGCGAGAAAACCTCTACTAGGCTTATATGCAAGAAAGGCAGAAAGTGAGCTTGCCATATACGAGGCTGTTTATTTCAGCAGCAGTGATCACAGAAGGCAGGGAAGTCACCTCAGTGAGCCTCTCTCATTACAGTCATCAGACAAGCAGGAACTGTGTGGGCTCACAGTAGGAGAAACAGCGTGGCGCACAGATAGTTATGGAAATGAAACACCTGTCAAAGGTTTCACCTTGCTGTCAGCTCTGGAAAGAAAATGCATAAGTATAATTAGATTCTCATGGCACAGGCTAGTTAAATCTCAAGCTACCATACTCCTCAAGCAGAAAGGGCATTGGGTTTTAACAATGTCAACACCCAGTAGAGTGTGAAGTGCAAAATTGTGTTTTTAATGATCAGGTAGGAGCAGGGGATGGATATGCAATTCATGTATATTATCAAATGCTCATGACATCTTTCCAATGTGATGGAAAAATATTTACAGCAGAATTAGCTCACATGGTTTTTGGTTAATGAAATCTGACACCAAACCTTGGCAAGTATTCTCTGTCATTTCAAAGGATCTGGTGAGGTCAGAGAGGCAGGGAGAACGGGCTTTCCTTAGTCACAGGTCATCAGGATTGCCTCATTCCTCCCTGCAGACCTGATTTCACCACAGGGCTGCCCGCCTAGGCCATTGCCAGGGTGCAGGATGCTTCGCTGAGGTGCGCTGTAGCTCGGGATGTGACCTGCTGATTTTCTGTTTGCCGCAGAAGCTGCAGCCTGGTGGGAAGTCAGCTGTACCTACAGCTTCTGTCTGAAAGGGTGTTTGTTCATCAGCAGAGGGTCCCACACCCCAGGTCTCCCTTTCTGCCGGTCTGGCTTCTTTCAAGAGGAACTGAGTGGAGAAAGAGAGCACATAATGCTGTCAACCTCTCTTTCTGGCTGTCAGTCGCCAAGTCTGTAAAGCTGTGCTATCCAGTACATTTCACTAGAGCAGTCAAGTGACAAATAAATTTTATTTTATACCTGACATGAAACAGACACTACAGTCTTCATATGATTGGAAAAGGGTGCCAATTGCTTTTCTTTAGAAATGTTACAAAAGCCTCTATTACTTTCATATCATGGATAGACTAGTACAGACTTTTAAACCTTTTTCATTGGATTCTGAACTGTTAAAACCAAGGCATTGTCACACCATTTTTCCTAAGTATTTGAAGAGCTAGTTTTGATTGAAATAAGAATTCACTGTAGTGAATTCTTGCCACTTACCTCTAAGCACGCATAACAAGGAGCAAGACTAATTGTTTGCAAAAAACAAAGAAATGCATCAATAGAGAAACTGCATGAAGCCTGAGATTTAACTGCTTTTTACTATACCATTCACATCACCACAAAGTGTAATACAAGCATGCTTTTAGTGCTTTAACTGCAGTTCTCTTCAAAAGTCTTTTAAAATTTGGTGGAAATGCAATTTCCTTGTTATCTATTCTCTCACTGTCATTTTTACTAGGCAACAGAGGAAGGTGGAGAAATTGTGGATAAAGTGATCTGACTGCTGGCAAAGAGTTCTTACAGAGAAAGCCTAATAGATTGTTCTCCTAAAATTTGTCAAATAGAAACCAAAAAGCAATTTTAAGTCTTCATTATCTAATTCTACAGTAAGAAAATGCAAAAGAATTTAGAATACTGAAAATTGTAAGGAGTTCTTCAGTCTAGTGTAGAAGAAATACAAAGAATAAATGGATTTTGATAGCACTTACTAAAATGAATTTTCAGCCGCTGATGACTAATTTTCTTAAAGGACTAATCAAACAGTGTAATAAGAAGAGCAACAGATCTGTCATCTCTTGGTACTTCCACATCAGATGATATGCTTTTTTTGGAAGCCATTTAGCTAAAAAAGTTGTTTTGCTGAGCAAATGACAGTTTAGAACCCAAAATGCTCAGGAGAGTAATACCTATTGTCTCTTTTTTTATGGAAAAAACCCCACAATCTAGACACCTCAGATTCTACTGATTTTATTTCTGCTTGTGGGGCCCAGTTATGGGGGTACATACTGAACTAAGAGTGGGTTCCTGTGTCCTGGCTCTTAACAAACAGCTCAGAGATAAAACTTTCTCTCTTGCACAAGACAGCATTTTTATCTGTCAGAAATGTGCTGAGATTTTTCCAACTACAGCGAGCCCCAGCCTGTTCTTTGAGGGTAACTCCCGAACCAAAGGGACAGAGCAGGTAATCAAGTAAGTATTTAAATATAAACACACCATCCATTCATGCAGAACAAGGGAGTCAGATGGCGACTGGTCTTCCCAGACTCCAAACTTCTGGGTTAACTTTGAGCTAGTAATCCCTTTCAAGTTTAAACAAATACTCAGAGTGATATGAACCTGGCAACAGTACCTATCTTATTTAGAAGAAATCAAATGTATTCTCCAGCTGGTGGCCACTAGGAAGGAAGTTTTGTTGCTTGTCTTACTCTGGACTTTTATCACTGAAGATGTAACATAGGCTGGAGAAGGACAGAAGTATCCTGTTAAATTTATCATAAAATTACTTTAGATTAAAAATTCCTATGAAACAGTATTAGAGGGTTTCTTTCTCTGTGAAGAAAAGCAAAAAAAAAAAATTTTTCAAAATAATTTGCCTTAAAATCAGAGAAGGGTCTCCATTAGCTAAGGTTATGTGAAGCTGTATGGTCATATGTAGCTAAGGTTCATATGATTTTTTTTCATTCATGGCTATATTGATTTCAGCAAGATGATGAAAACTCAATAAATAAATAGTCTTTATATTTACACAGCTTTTTTATTTGTTATAACCACCAATCCATGTGAATCCTTATGAATTCCCATGAATCCTTATGAATGACAAAAATGAGGACATGCCAGGTGTCAGAAACTACCTTCTCTAGGCAGATATCTGAGTTTCTCCTCAAGAAATTCAATGCACCACACTACGACTTTCAGAGGTGCTCAGTTACAGTTTCTAATGAGAAAAAGAAAGCAGTGAGGGGACAGCCACACTTCCCACTGTAGCTGAAGGTCAAGTCAGGGGAACATCCCCACCACCCCATTCCAGTCTCTGTCTGGTTTCCCCCGCAGATCTGCTGTGTGAATCATTTTCCTTAATGATGTGGGTCAGCCCAAATATGTTTCTTATTTTCTCTGGGTGTGGAAGCTGGAAGAGCAGGGTTCAGTGCCCAGCAGGACATGTTTGTTATTGCTGGTCCTGCCTGCAGTGAAGCAGAGGCAGAGCTACTTATGCCTATACATTTTTTTTTCTGGCAATATCTGTGTCTTTTTCAAAATTATTGTGTTATTAAAGCTCACCAAGAGCTTTTAGTCAGTGCAAGTGAGGTAGTCTGGCTGGTAGAAATGGGAAATTGGTCTAAAGTCCCTGAATTACTGCTTTTATTAATGTGGGCATGTAGAACCAATTTCAGACAATAAGGGTACATTCTTTCTAACCCAGACACAAAGGACTGTCTCTTTTTAACTGAGCAAATCCAAATCAGACACTTCAGGGTCAGCTCTGACTCATTGTGTTTTCTAGAAGTTTCCATTCCACCCATGAATCCAGTATTTTAATTTTTTCCATCTCAGTTCAGGGAAGAGTCTTTGAAGACACTGAAAACAATTTTGGGGTGGAAATTCTAGATATTTAAACAGTTCTTGCAACTAGAATTATTTTGCCATGTACTCCATGGTCCAGCTTCATGTTTGACAGGGTATTTATTCTGAGTGCCGCTTGCACCTAAATGAAAGAGAAAGCAGAAAATTGATTCCAGTGAGATCGAAGGTTGATAAAACTGGGAACATTCATTCTACAGAAAAGACAGGCATGATATTAGTGCAGAAGTATTTAAAAGAGGTGGTTAGCTACAGATTATGGCCCCTGCACTTAGTCACTGCAGGCAGAACAAAGCCATAAAGTGAAGTTCCTGTAGGTATTGCTGAAGTTAAACACTAGAGAGGGAACTGTACC
Source organism: Struthidea cinerea (assembly GCA_013397865.1). Taxonomy (NCBI): domain Eukaryota; kingdom Metazoa; phylum Chordata; class Aves; order Passeriformes; family Corcoracidae; genus Struthidea; species Struthidea cinerea. The sequence continues at coordinate 1,273,012 of VZTI01005471.1, read as the reverse complement.
TATTGAAAAATAATGGGGCTGCCAAGACTAATTGCAGACTCACAATAATTGATGATATTTTAGGCTGGGCCAGACATCCAAGGGTAGATGAGGAATAATGAAATCAACATCCCTCTTCCACCACTTACATAGTGACTTAGGCTTGCACAGTTAGCTTTTAGCCACTCTATGTTTTGTCCAGGTTGCTGGGAGCAGCACCTCATATCCTCATAATTTGATAGCTGTCAGCAATATGAGTTCAGTCCAGTGTTCATTATCATCAGGTAAAAATGTCTTTTGTTATGTTTAGGAGCAGAGGAACTGAAGGAGTCCTGAGTCACTGAATGATATCCTGTAACCTCTTTGCATTGCTTTCTTTGCACCTTTTCATCAGCTAAGCAAGTTACATTGTGAATTTAACAGTGGGGGATTGTGAATCTGGGTTTTTTTCTGTCTCAAACAGATTGTTTAAAACCACAATGCTCCTGTTTTCCAGTCTTAACCTATCGGTGGACTTTTTATAGCCATTTGTTCCTATGGTGACATTGTCCTTCAGCTTAGTTATAGCCTGATGTTTAATCTCATTTATTTTCACAATCATATTCCCTCTTAACTTTCAATATATTACCTGAGCCAAAGCACCCTAGCTTCCCCTAAACAAATGGGTGAATTGCTTCTCAAATTCCTTCTCATTGTTGAATAAAAGGGTTATATGCAAGTGAGGCAAGAGCAGAGCTGTTTATATTGATGTCAATTACCCCTCTTCTACCAGAAATACTTCTTTTCACGTATTTTAGGACTATACTAGCATTTTTCATGCCTGTGCTAATTGGCCAATGTGTCATGAAGGCCATACACCCAGATATTTTCCAACTCAGGTGCTTATAACTGAGCTCTTTACAACTTATGAAGAGGTTTAATTCACAAATATCCAACCTTCTATTTGTGTACTGCTGATCTGAGTCAACTCCTTCCTAATCAGTACCTCAGTACTCTCACATACAGACCATACTTTGGCATCAGCACATGCCTTGTTCACCACTTTGGACCACAGCAATATGCCTTTGGACCAGAACAATACGACCTTTTATGTCGTGTGCTTGAAAGACAACTGATTCATACCATCTCGACAAAACAGAGATGAACTCTTCACTCAGTAGTCCAGATTCCTCCATTTTTTGTCTCTTCCCTTGGTTTCTGTCAAAAATTGGTTTGGATTTCATTCTCCCTGATCACCTCTATATCCTAGCCACATGTAGAACTATCACTAGTACTGTGAGTTTTTTGAAAACACGTCTGACGAAACTATGCTTGCATCTACATTTGCATAATTTTAAGCCTTCTGTATACTGACATCAAACAGAAGTTTTGTGGCTCTGTTCTACCCTCTTCTACTTTATTCTAGCCCTCTCCTACTTTAAAACGGACCTCTCATAGTCTACCTGTGAAAATAAATTCACGGTGATTAGATCAGGTTTCTATTCATCTACTGGAAACTGAATGATAATTTACTCTCAAAAATGAAGGGCAGGTCTAGACATGCAGACACCTACAGCAGAGTCCTAGGCTGGTCAGTCCTTGACAGAGCAACTCTACTGTCACGTGCTTTGCCAGAGATAATTTGAAATTTTCTGAGAAGAGCTGTAGAGGACATGGACGTCATCTCTGCAGAGGGAATGAAACGGGGAAAATATACCAATGAAAACCGTGGCAGGAGGGCAGAAGTAAATTTCAAGAGGCTCAAGAACACATGATCTCTCTGAACTTGAAGTGACAGCGCATGCTCAGCAACATACTTCATTTTACCTTCAGCCACTGATCAGAAATATCAGCAATTTTTCTTGTCTTGTTCATGATTTCTGCTGATCTGGGGACCCTCCACATCAAATGCATTCTAAATATAAAAAAAAGACCCAACACTGCAGCATGCACCCATCAGTCACAGTTCTGTGGGCATGAGTCACAGATATGTCATCTCTGGTACCTTGACAAAAAAAGCCAAATCAAGAGACTGTGTTAAACCACCCCATGTCACCGTACACATGAGAAAAACAAACCCTGTGATTGGTAGCACTAAGCTGCAGAACAAAACAAATGAAAAATGGCTGTCACCTTCTGCCATTTGTTTAACTAAACCCCGCCAAATTAAAACGCTTGTAGAGCTAATGAATGAAGAGAGAGTCACTGGAAACTGGTGGATCTACTGAAGGATCACACAGTCAAAAAATAAGTAACAAAACCTCCTTTGGGTTCTCAGTATCCATAAGGAATATGCCCTATTTTATACTGCAGGTGAAAGAGAAGGAGAAAAGAAGAAGTAGACACTTGAGGTTTGTCACCCTGAAGACAGTCAAAAAGATGAATCTTGGCAAGGTAAAAAATTTTTCTCTCCCCTCCCCTTCTTGATTCTGAAAATACCCTAAACTTATTTTTTCTTATCTGCTTAGCCTTAACTTGACTTGTGTAGTTAAAAAAGGGGGTGGAGTTTTTTTTTTAGTGCTGTGTATTTTAAAAGCTACTTTACCTACTGGAGGGAAGTGAGAGGAGGTGTACTCATTTATAAATAGCTCTCTGGTTTGTACATTCCTAGTACAGAAGATATTTGGAGACAAGACATTTTCTAGATTCCTGATCAGCACACATCCAATTCACTGTCTCAGTCACTCTGGCACAGGATGTAAATTAAATTCAAGTAGGTGGGTAGTGACTCAAGATTACCCTTTCCGAATTTCATCACAGATTTCCAAGTGCCAGCTCAGTACGATGTAATCACACTTGATTTGATTCTGGGTATGTTCAACCGCATTGTGCAATAGCCTTTGGGTTTATTTATAAAATGATATTTCTATTGCAACTTATTACAGTACAGAGACTCTAAGAAACTCTTTGGTACAAAGCAATATAACTCTGCAAAGAAGTTCCTCAAATCTGACAGGGATAAAAGCTTCCTTTTACTTCTATAGAGATGTTTCAATCAGCCCAGGGTATCATGACGAACAGGCCTTTCCAGTGAGACACTCCAGAATGAGCTGAAGTTTTGTACAAAGATAGTAGTGGAAACAACTGCAGTATTAATCAAAAAATGCTCATAATCTTGGGAACCTTTATCCAAATAAACTAAGACAGGCTGGAGTCCAGTGTTCTAACTGTTGTACATCACATTGCAGAGCAATAGTGCTGAGATAATGCAGAGATAGGATCTGTCACTCTATAAGTGGGCCCAAAGACTTCTGCAAAGGTTCATTAAGTAAAAGGTTGAAAACTCATGGAGAAGTACTGGTGCATCAACTAGTGTTTCAAAAAGTATCCAAGCTTCAGGGAACAAGGAAGACAATTTTTGCTGGAAATACATTTTACAAAAAAAAAACCCCAACACTTGAGATCAGGAAAACAAATTCAGAACAAATGGAAACAAGAATGTACTGTTCAGAGAAGAAGTACAGGATAATAGTGGTTTCAAAAGCAGAACAACTTCTAGAGTGAATAAGCCCGGATTTGTATATCCTCTCACAGGGACTGATGGCAAAGGGAAATGTATTTTATTGTCACATGGTGTAGGTGGCACTTAAAAACTCACTTCAGAAACACAATACCTGAAACTTCAATGCCTGTGCAAGCTGAGAAGCAAGACATTATTGGTAACTACCGGACTTTGATTTTAAAAAACTATTTGAAGTTTGACTCTCCTGAAAAAATACCCTTCCATTTATGGCATTCTGTAGCAACTCCCATAATATAAACACATCTGCCGTGACCCTGCTATCTCACACCACAACCTTATCTGAGTGATGAAGACTGAGGTGCCTCTGACAGACGATCAATTGTACAGAGATTAACTAAACAACAACAAAGTTTTCTCAATAAAAAAACCTGAACATAGAGAGTTTTATGACCTTTGCATAGAATGTAAAATCCAGTATTTTACTTAGTTCTTACCAGGGTCAGCTAAAAGATGAGGAAAAAAAACCTTCTAGGCAGTGATGCCTGAATAGGCACCTAAGCTGAAGGTGGAAATGCTGCTAGAAGCGTGCAGACTCTATGGGGAGTTTCAATTAACATTAACCCAATTGGTTCAGTCAGAAGTAGAAACTAATCAAGCTACAATGACTGTAAGAGACGTGCAGAGTCACAAGTTGAATCACAAATTCTTAGGGGATGTTAAGTCTGCAGAGAAAGATGTGCACCTGTCTGAGGGAAACGAGGCGGCTAAAAGCGATGGGACCACTCTTGATTTTACGTGAAGCTCACCTCTGAAAGAAACATTCATCAAAGTACTGAGAGTGGTGTAAAATCGTCATACCAAGATTTATCAAGTGACAGACACTCTCCTGGCAACACACATGAGGGACAAAAGGATACTGGAGCTCTTATTCGCTGCTTCATTGCAGAGCTCCAGTATGCTAAAAAGTGTTAGGAGTTGGGACAAAGCTCAGTCAAACAAGTTGCTCATCATAAAATTGTGCATGGCAACAGAAACAGTTTGTGAACACTCAAATAAAATAAGAAACATAAAATTTAAAGACTTTAAATCTGAAAACCAGAAGCAATAAAACCAGAATGTGATCTGAGTATTTTCTAATCAATAATATTGTTATGTCTGTGTGGGGAGGGGAGCCATGGGGGAGATCCTGAACTGAGTAATAAAAAAAAAATTAAATAGATGGTCCAAAATAAAAATCAAACCAATTTGTTGCGTACCGCAAGAAGTATTTTTAAGCCAAGCAGAGACATATGTTAGAGAAGAATAAGACAACACCTTCTAAAGGTCAAGAGGTGAAGGAAGTAAGAACTGAATCAACCACTTTGCCCATCAAGGTTTCAGACTAACAATGCAATCAGAAGGTTCTGGGAAAGGAAAGCCCAAGGGCACGAAATTTCCAGCTGATTATTTTTCTGGGTTTACACACTTTATGAAACTCTATTTTGTACTGAGTATTAGTTGCTCCTGGAAGAAATCTGGAGGTCACTACACCTTCAAACCCCACTGCTGCATTGTGCAGAGGCTCACAGTTCACCTTGGCAGTCAGTACGACCAAGGCAGGGAGCAGCCCAGGCTGAGTGACTGCAGAGCTGCTCCTCAGTGAGTGCAGCACAGCTCCCACCAGAGCTGGTCTCTGCCTCAGCAGTGACAGCAGACATGAAGAACATTTTTATTGGTGCTACTTGGTTTGTAACATTACTGCCAGCATTGTCTTTCAAATTCTTATGTTAAAACACAAATTTGAGTAATAACTGGCAAACTTCTTAATTATTCTTTTTATTTCTTCTCCTTTAATTCCACGATCCCACAATCTCATCTCCCACTCAAGTCAATGACAGCTTGACTTTGCAAAGACAAATATCTTCAAAAAACTTTCAAAGCTTCCACAGCCTTGTCTGACATACAAATTAATTCCACCTTTCTTGTCCCAAAATAAATAGTTCAAATTGGCCTAGCCAAAAAGAAGAAAATATTTACTACAATTTTGCTCCATTTGTTGCATCTGCATCTCCTAGTAGCACCTCTCCCTGCTCTTAGTAAGATATCCTATATGTGCTAAGGGTCACTGGAGGAGCAAAATAACTGAGAGAAATTTACACAGCAACAAGCTGATTGGGGGGCATCTGACTATCTAGGTCCTGTCCTGGTTTCTTCTCCTCTTGTGCGTTGGTGAAATTCCACTTAACAAAATTCCCTAGGTGGAAATTTAAAAAAAACTACCTGCAATAGAAAACATTTGTTTGCATTTTGTGTGTGCTGCACAGGGAAAAGAACTATTCTGTTACTTTGGATATTAAGCAGCTGGATTCATCTTATTTACTAATGACAGGGTGACATATCATAAGCCTATAAAATGGGCAAGATGGAGAATAAAAGATACTGTTAAAAAGGTTTTCATTAATATTTAATTCTAAAAGTTTACTAATGCAGATGAAGAAAATAACTATTTAACTGTTTATTTCAAAGTAAATTATAGAAAAATATGATAAAACAGAAACAAAGACACACTGTGAGTAATTTTTCTGCAGAATCAAACCTAATCAATAAGAAATTGGGTTTGTGCTGTGGGAGAAAAAAAGCCTATGGAAGCGAGGTACGTGCATAGTATGACCACAGATGAGATAGCATTAAGCTCTATTCATTGGAATAAACTGAGAGAAACACAAACAGTGCTCTTACAGTCACAGAAAAAAAACCACTTCCCAGAAATCCCTATTAGATCCTGACCTTCCACTAGAATAAACCAGCACATGATTCTGTGCTGAAGGGACTATATCCTGATCATATGAAGCAAAACATAATGTTCAAGCTTTAAAAAAAAAAAAAAAATGTTAGTCCCCAGTAATCATAGAATCATAGAATGGCCTGGGTTGGGACCTGAAGGAGCATCTCACTCCAACCTCCCTGCCGTGGGCAGGGACACCTTCCACTAGACCAGGTTGCTCAAGGCCCTGTCCAACCTGGTCTTGGACATTTCCAGGGAACGGGCAACTACATCTTCTCTGGGCAGCCTGTTTCCTGTGCTTCACCACCCTCATAGTAAAGGATTTCTTCCTAATATCTGATCTAAAGCTGCCTTCTTTATTCCCCCTGTCCTGTAACTACATGCTCGTGTAAAAAGTCCTTCTCCATCTTTCTTGAAGGCTCCCTTCAGGTACTGGAAGGCTGCAATTAGGTCCCTACAAAGCCTTCTCTTCTCCAGGCTGAACAAACTCAATTCTCTCGGCCTTTCCTCGCACTCCATCCACATTCAATAGCCCATCTAGGCTGCATGCAGAAAGTACCTGGTGGTGCACATGGGCAGCCAGCCTGACCTGCCAGCTCTTGCAGGGCTTCCAGCAGGGCACTGCATGGAAGGAAACCCAAAACCTTAGTCACATGCCTGCACTGGTCTGAAAGAAGGGGGTGACCTTGTGCATGATATTGATTTCTAAACTGTTACACAATTTACTTTATTTTCTCTTTAAATTAAAAAAGAAGATCTCTAAAAGGAAATGCTTTATAAATATCCTTTTTTTTTTGAGTTCCTATTACAATGACGAAGACAAATCCTTTTTTGTGTAAAACCTATACAAAAAGATTTCTGTACTGATTTTTTAGTTTGGCAGGCTAAACTGAGCTTTTGAATATAGAGCTTAGTCTGAGAGAATGCAGTAGCAGAATGAACCAAACAGAGTAAAGAGTCATAAATTCAAACCACTGAATCCTATGATAAACTGACAGGTAGTTCTATGCTTTTACAAATAATGCATATTTAGTTAAAGCACACATTTAGCTGGTTAGGGTTCTAACACCTCATGAAACACATACATCTCATTTTTTCATGTCAAGAACTTTTTTTTTAATAACATATTAAAATTATTGATTCTATCATTATTTTACACAAGAGAACTTGCAGAATTTATAGTAGGCCAGAGCGTTTTGTTGTCTCTGGCTAGAGTCCATACATTCTGATCAACTCTAATGATCCTTCCTACATAACTCCCAACAGCAGGCTTCATGACTCTAAATACGTATTTTTATGGAAAAACAGGTATTTTAATGTGTAAATGACAAATTGCTATGACTTTAACTGATAGGCAGAAAAAATGATTCCAAGATTTTTTTTTGTTTTAATTCACCTTTCTTTTTCTGCACAGTTTTGTGAAACCTAATCATATAATAGAATTAGACCACATTGTTTGAAATGAGGCTACAGCAAGCTATTAGCATGAAATTATGCTTTTAATAAGACAGAAAGGCTGATTAATATCTCAAATGTACTTGCATGAAGACACCAGCTTTTTATTTATATTTAAGAAGCTATGTAATGTCTCTGTAGCCATCATTTTCATTCTTTCTGTAATCCCTCATGTTCCTGGCAGGGAGTCTTTCCATCCTACTTAAAAGAAAAAAAAAAAAAAAGATGTCTGAAAAAGACATCAGTAATAGGGCAAGGCCAGCCTTAAGGTATCTGCAAAAGTCTAACTGTGGTTTTAGCTACCGTGCAAAGATGAAGACAAAAGAAAAGTTGGAGTTTACCTGCCCTCTGAGGATAAGCCACGCATATCAACAAAGGTGCTTCTTCCAGACCCTTATCACATAAGATGATTAGCTGCAGGAAAGGCAGACGGGCAATCTGCCCTTCCTTTTAACCAATTGTGTGTGGTTAAAAAGCTTGGAAGTACACACAGATGGATGCTGTAGAGGGCCAAGAGGGAAGAGCTCAAAACTCTAGAGGGTCAATTAAGCACGTTCACGGACAGCCAGAGATCACAGTCACTGGAACACGCTGCTGCATTGTTGGTTCCCACTTTGCCTTTTATGAACATCTATAGCTGAAATCACCCTTCACAGGGTCTGAAAAAAGAAAACTAAATGGTACATCTCATGATAAGGAAAGCTCTGCAGTCAGGCAGGGCTGAGACAAGCAGGGCCCTGGACTTAGAGGCAGAGTCCAGAGAAGTGATTTGCAGTCAGCAGGCACACAGCTGCCCTTGGAGTCAGGATGGAGGGTCAGAGCAGCAGTGTTCCAGGACAGGACCTAGTGACAAGTAAGAGAGAGATTGGCTGGAAAGGGAGATTTTAAAGCAGCAGCTCTGCAGTTTCATCTACAAGAAAAAATTAGTCAAAAGGACATGATGTACTCAGAACTATAATGCAGGGGAAATGGAAACTCTGGAAGGAGGAAGGATCTTTTTCTTCTTTTTTATTGCATCCAGGACCAGCCAAACAAAAGGCCTCATTCAGAGAAAGGCAACAGAAAACAATTTAATAATAATCTCTCTGTTTTTTCATTACAAACTAAGTCAGGGTGCCATGCACTTTGAATATCAGCTTTTATTTACAACAAACAATCCAGGCCATTGCCATTCTGTGTCACATCTACTTTTGCTTGTGGTTCTTCTACAGTGGATTATAGCAGAATATTTCTTCAATACCTTGTATTTTAATAATTCCTGCTATCAACTCAGAAGCATTAGCAGATTAGGGAGTGGCAGTGGCTGGAGGTATTAACATTACAGTAAATATTTACTCATACAGGTTTAATCTATTTTGTGCGATTTTCAGTTTTACCTTGGATGTGAAGTGTCATCTCCTCACCTTCATTATTTCTGGGTTTAGTTTTCACAGTTTCCATGCTAGATATGTTTCTGATGCTGGACTGGGCTGAAAAAGGGAGAGAAAAAATTGGCCATTTTGGCCAAGAATGCCTGCATAGAAAGAATACATTAGAGATCCAGCAGTGCAATGTTCCAAGAAAAATCTTTGGTTCCTAATATTTTTGCTTAGCTGGCTCTAATATGCAGAAGTTCTACTTAGCAGTAAATCTCAATGGACCAAACAAACCATGAGCATCCTGATCACATCTCCTCACTGCTCCTGTGCAGTGCTGGTAGGTATGTTGAAAATTGGCTATAAAGCCACTTTTTTCAGGCCCCCAAGGACACCACTGCCTTTTGTAAATACTCAAGGAAGTAGTCTTGGTCGATTTTTATCCACCCTTTTACCAGCAGAAATAAAAAAAGAGCACGGGACAGAGTAACAGCCTTGATCTATTGATAAATTAGAGACAAAAATTATTCCCAAACAGATTCCTGAATCTACAGCTACAAAACTGTTTACTGTAAGACAAGGGATATTAACCATTAATCATAAAGCTTGGACTCAATGATCTTTTAGGTCTTTTCCAATCTTAATGATTCTATGTTCCTATGATAAAGACTTTACATATCAGACTCAATCTTGTGCCTGCTTCTCTTCTAGATGAGAGAGGTGCTCTGGACCTTGCCAAGATGTCTCATCCTCCCATGGCAATTTTGCATCTCAGTTCATGGGTGAGAGCTGGCACATTCAGTAACAGAATATACAAAATACTACTGGGAGCCACCATGCCATACCCCTTATCGGCTTTTTTTTAAATTCTTGAACCCTTATATATTCTTACCCACAATCATGCCACTGGACAGGTTTTATAGAAAAAAATTCTGAAAGAAACAATTAGTGCTATATTAAAATAAAGACCATTTACACAGCAGCAGCTGCTGCAGTAATGAAGACCACCTACTGATAGATAGAGAGCAGCACCAAACTTGTTGCTCTGATACAAGGATTGCATTAGCAGATGCATGAGTGGAGCTGTCAAAGGTTCATAATACTCACTTCTCACACATGTTGAAGAGAGACAGGCACAGTGGTGCCAGAAGTACCTTCAATGAGCCTAAAATGAGAAACTGCAGCACTACAGAAAAGCGGGAAGCACAAGCATACACAAAGTATCGACATGGAAACTGAAGCCAAAGCCCCAGTTAACCTCTCTCCTGTCCCCACACTCAAAGAAATATGCAATTTTGGAAGTCCAGAGGCTACATGAATAGTTCAATGTAAGGATTTCAAGTAAAAGAGACCTAAAATCCAAGCAGAAAGAGGTATTTGTTAAGGATACTCATGATTCCCATCTCTCTCCACAAAGTATGCTCAACCTTTTTCTTCAGAGCCTCTCCACAGTCATTTGCCAGTCCTCTTGCTTCTCTCTTATGGTCTGTATTGTTAGCATTTCAGACCTACTAATGTTCATAAAAACCCCTGTCTCAACATAGCTTCTGGGTGTTTTTCTTGCCATCTGATCAGTGGGAAAGGTAGCTTGATTCACGCAGAGATCTGGTTTCACAAGTGTAGAGGCAAACAGGAAAATTAAATATCTTCAGTATTCCATATAAGTACTTAGTTTAAATATTAATCTTAATCTTTCACTGAAAGATGTTCTGGGGTCCAGATAAACTCCCTCTGAAACTGCTGTCTCCTGTAGTGAATATATCCTTACTTCAGGCTGTTGAACCAAGACTTGTTGCCTCCAAAATCCTGGTCACAGCTCGAGGCCAGAGTTCTGAGGAAGTTCATGCCTGTCACAGGGGGTCTCAGAGCAAATACCTCTTTGTCCAGAGAGGTACCAGTGCAAAGCTTTCCCATGGGACCAACCAACTACTGTATTTTTTCCAAATGGAGCTTTGTGTATGCTGTTTCGACCCTGTATGAAGTAGCCTGAAACCTCTCTGCTTGCGTGTTGTGGCTGACATTTTCAAGCAACACTGTCCCATTCACAGAACGCAGAGATGCTCTACAATTTCACTATTATGCTTTGCTGCTCCTCTTTTTATTATGGTTTTCCCTCTGGTCTAAAGCATGAGTACGAACTATATAATAGCTGTCTAGAAAATAGTGCTATTACTTTTCTACCAGTTAATAACTAATCCCACCTCCCTTTTTGGTGCTCAGCCAAATTCTATATAAATCCAGGTCAATGGTGAGAAATACTACAAATATTCTGGTTTGCTGTTTAGCACACATTTTTGGGGTGGGCATTAGCACATTCAGTGGAAAAGAGATACAGTTTTTGGTGACACAGACGTTTGTTTGTCAGGTGGCAGTGGCATTCAGAAGGACAACATGGAATTATAGATTTGTTTGTGTTGGAAAAGACCTCTATGATCATCAAGTCCAGCTGTTAGCCTAACACTGACAAATCCACCACTAAACCGTGTCCCTAAGGGCCACATCTGCCCATCTTTGAAATATCTCTGGAGGTGGTGACTCCACCATTTCCCTGGGCAGCCTGTTTCAATAACTGACAACCTTTTCCATGAAGGAAATATTCCTAATATTCAATCTAAACCTCCCCTGGTGCAACAAGAGGACATTTCCTCTCCTGCTATCGTTTGCTACTTGGGAGAAGAGGCCAACCCCCACCTCACTGCAACCTCCTTTCAGTAGTTGTAGAGAGCAGTAAGGTCTCCCCTCAGTCTCCTTTTCTCCAGGCTGGTCAAGCCCAGCTCTGTCAGCCGCTCCTCATCCAACTTGTGCTCCAGACCCTTCACCAGCTTCATTGCCCTTCTCTGGACTCACTCCAGGACCTCAATTTCCTTCTTGTAGTGAAGGGCCCAAAACTGAACACAGGATTTGAGGGGTGGTCTCACCAGTGCTGACTAAAGGGGGGCAATCACTGCCCTGGTGGCCACGCAATCAGAGTAGTTTTACTTTCTGGTTCAAATGAAAAAAAGAACCAAAACCCAGAGGCATTTCACTCCCACTCGTCACTTCTGAGAAGCTTTGCTGTGTACAGAGTTTGCATTCTGATTCTTCTGCTCCTTCACCACATATGGAATAGTCTCCATTAAATTTTGCTCATTTGAAAGTTGAGGAAACTCAGGCTGTGCTCAGCAGATACTTAAATTTCTTGGCTTTCAGACTCCAGCAGGGGGATGAACACAGTAGAGGATTATATTCTGCTTTCTTTAAGGTACCTTCCCTCTAATGCAAAATCCCAGTCCCAAAGGTCTCATTCTTTGACTCCATACACAGCTCACTGGGAAACACAGGGCATGAAAAAAGCATCCCAGATGTCCTTCAGGTTTAGCAGAGAAGAATGTAGACTTCCATACAGACAAAGCATTAAGTACATCTGAATTTCTACTCCTTCACCAAACCCTCTGACAGAATTTATAATTTCTGTTTTATCATAGTCAAAAGCCTGGGCTCTGGCTGTCATTTTTTTTTAGTACATGGCTGAATTTCAGAAGATCAGATCTGAATTCAGACAAACAGTGGGCATTGCGGCACACGCCAGCGGCACCTGTCAGGAACTATCAGGGAAATTGACTATAGAGGGAGCCTGAGACAAAGTAATGAAGTCAGACTGGCATTTCTACATAACATCTGCAGTGATTTACCTGAAAATGGGATCAATTACCCTCCAGAGGCACTTTTTTCCTACCTGTTTGAAGAGGGAAGAGTAGATGAGTAATTTAGTGTACAGACCTAAGTTTTAAAAGGCTAAAGTTAAGACAACTGAATTGCCGAAGATAGTCATCAGCTTTGCACTCTGTGCAGCTGCCCTCTGGTTTACTTTTTCATGTTAAAAGACTGTAACAAATAGTCGAGCAGACACCTCAAAAATCAGTAGACCAATCTGCTTCTTTTAATGCAAAGTATTGTTACAAACTTTTAAGAGTGACAATTATTAAGATTGTGAAAGTTTATTAAAAGATTTGCCTTGATCTCAGTTTTTTACATAGAAATTTGAGGCAGTTGTGCCCCTGCAGCCCATGGAGGTCCATGGTGGATCAGATATCCACTGCAGGCCACTGCAGGACCCCACCTTGGAGCAGGGGGATGGTGTGAGGAGTCCTCCCCTTGAGGAGGAAGGAGCAGGAGAGACAATGTGTGAGAAATTGACCACAAACCCCCATTCCCTCATCCCCTACACCACCGTGGGGGACGATGTAGAGGAACTGTGAGTAAAGTTAAGCCTGGGAAGAAAGCTGAGGTGTGGAGAAGATGTTTTTAAGATTTGGTATTTGATTGGTAACAAATCAAACTCATTTCCCTGAGTTGAGTCTGTTTTGCCCATGGTGGTAGTTGGTGGGTGATCTCTCCCTGTACTTAGCTCAGGAGACTTCCTTTGCATTTTCTTTGCCCTGTCCACTTGAGGAGGGGAGTGATAGAGTAGCCCTGGTGCCCAGTCAGGGTAAAACCACCACAATATTAATTAATTTTCCATTGTTTTTTGAGCTTTAAAATGTTTTTCCAATATATTCAGGAGATGATTCAGAGGTTTTTTTTCAACCAACTCTTTCTCTCCCAGCCCCTCCAACCAGCCCTCTGCTTAACACCCCACTCTTCAATTGTCAGTCTACTACATGCTGTTCTCTTTTCAGAAATAAATGAAATAATAAGTCTCCTTAGAGTACAAAGGAGAACTTTTTCATATGCAGGGAAGCTTCAGAGAGCATGCATGAAACTTAGAGAAGCTGTCCAGACAGTCTGCAGATTTGAGAAACAGCAGCGAGACTCACTTGAAAGATAACTTACAAAGACTTTTGGAAGTCATAGACAGGAAAACTTTGATCAGAGAGGAGGATCAAGATAATAAAAGGTAGGATGAGCTCTGGGTAGAAAGATCTGATGTGATTGCCAGGCAAAAATCAAAAAGAGAGAAAAAAACCCACTAAAAGTACTTCAATGAAATTCTGAATTTGAATTAGGAAGACTAAATCTTCTTCAACTTAAAATCCTCCAAAAGCATTTCAAATGTCATTACTCCATCTTGATTCTTGCCTTGTGCAAGTAATGTGAACAATATCCAGTTCTTCTATTTGTAAATTTTGTTTCAAATATAAAGCAAATACCAAATATCTGCAGTAAGTTAGTGAACCTGTAGCAAGCTAAAAAAAATTAATTAGCATCCAAACAAACAGGTCTCAAACATCCCAACTGCATGTAGGCAAACTTTGGTACCTAGTCCTGAACTCTAGTAACACACCTGAGCTCTCCTACCTGAGTGACACAAAAGAGTTACTGTTGACATTAGAATGCAGTAGTATTTGTGGCTGTATTTCACTTACCCAGAGCTTTATCCACTGTCAGGGTACAATTTAAAGGTTCTGAATCCTCATCATCACTTTGATTTAAAGATCTCAGATTATTCAGTTTGCAATAAGCAAAAAATTTACTTATGAGAGACAATTGTCTAGGACATAAATTGCTTATTGTTCCCTAGTATTGCCACCAAAGGGTCACTGTGGTTCACATTCGCCTGCAGTTTAGGGGCGCTGCAGACCTCTCTTCTGACAACCAGAGATCTGGGAGTCCATTGTGCTACACTCAAGCCAGGCCATGTCATCTCTGCATAGGCAGGTGTTTCCACCTCTGCCACGGCCAAGCCTGAGAAGCTACACTTAACAATCCTCTTTAATTAGCTAGCAAAGCCAGGAGAGTTCATTCAATGGCAACATAAGAAAAAAGCACAGAAGGCTTTCTCTTGCAGTGCATTTCACTGACACCTTACACATATTATTAATTCGTTCGTGTACATGCTCCAAAATTACCTGCTTCAAACAAATTCATGGTTTTTGTACTTATGCACTAAAAGCACAATGAAAAGTGCCTTAAATGACTTTTACATTTGCACTGTGAAGCTTTTCCCAAGTCTAAAAAATTTCTAAATATTTCCTTTACTTACATGTTCTCATAGTAATAAATAAAGCTAATATAGGAGATGTGGTGAATTGCATTTATTTTCCTTAAGTATTGATCTTCTCTTATCTAAGAAATATTACTACTGAAAAAAAAAAAACCTCTTTTTTTTTTCAATACAGAGGTACTGATGTAAATTAAACCTAATAAAGTCATCATATTCAAATAAAGCAGGAATTTAACCCATTCATAAGAAATCTAGGCTTTTTTAGAAATGGTTCTAAATTATATAGCAAGGCCATGTAACACAGGATTCCTTTAATAGAAAATGCATTCAAAATACAACTATTTACCTGTTTGAAATAGGAATATTGAAATTACATGAAAGGACATTCCAGCTGACCAAAGAGAAGCTGCATTTGTGACCATTCGTGTTTGTTGGCACTGTCTAAAGATTCAGCTTTGAACTTTGAATCAATGTTTAATGTTTTTTTTTCTAATATCACAGGAAACTGCTTTGAAAAATATGCCTCTTTTTCATTTTTTCTGGCAAACATTGAAAATCCTTTTGCAAGAAACTTCAGATAAACCTCAGATGATAAGAGGTAGTGAAAGCAGAACAACATTAATGCACTTACAGAATTTGACAGAGAAAAACATTTCTTTTTCAACTAAACCCAAAGAATCCATAAAAAAGCTAGTCATAAGAGTGAATTTTTTTCCCCACGCTTGGGTTTGTGTAGTTGAAAGCAGCCTGTGGTGGGCAGCACTATGTGAAGAGCTAGCCAGAGCTTTGAAGTGATATGATCTGCACCTTTCTTTATGGAAAACTCCTGGAAAAAGCTTTCAGTCCCTGAAGATCGAGTTCTTCGTCACACTTCAAAGTCTGCTTTATCACAACAGCGACCTTTTGGCACAGAGAATGTACAGCTCTGCTGCCCAAGACGCATTAAAAAAAGTGAAAGAATTGGCAACAAAGTACCTCCTACTTTTTCGCATACCTGCTCTCACCACCACTTTTCCGTGCCTTCCTGAGCTGCAACACAATTTGCACTATTCCCTCTGCACTTTTAAGAAAAGTGAGTCAAACCCCTTCTCCCCAGCCAAAAACCTGCCCTTCTCTCCATCACACCTGAGCTGTAACATGTTCCCCAGCTGCAGCGTTGCTCTTCTGCCCGCCCAACCATGCCTTCCAGCTAAGCACGCTCAGCTCCTCCCAGGGAAGGAAACCTCAGATGGGATGAACAGAAATATGGGAAAAAATTTAGAGGAAGAATTGTTGAGGAAAGAACAGTATACAGTCAATGATACACAGTTCAACTTGTTGGGGAAGAATAAATCATGTGAAGAAAAAGAGATAAAGGAAGGTTAAGGCAGAGGTTTCTGAGGAGTGTTTAGAATCTGATTTTTATGATCATGTAGAAACTTGTGCAAATAGCACCTGGACCTTTGGGGTCTTTCAAGTGGTCACTCTGACATTAACAAGAGAAGAAAAAATGATGATATGTCATCAGAGAATATTGCAATTGGGATGAAAACCTTGATGCAAAGGTTATTCTCATTTTATAAATGCACTTTCTGTATTCCCAGTAACAATATGTGAACAGTGGCATTTAAATGTCAGAGGTGAAATCCATACTTCACCAAAGTCAGCTCAGGTTTCCTAACCACTACAAAGAGACCAGAACTGGACCAAAGACTTTTACAAGGAGGTTTATAATGTCTAAATACATATCCTTATTCCTCCTTCCACTGCTCCTCCACTAGTATTGCATAAATGTTCCTCAAAAACCAAAGACAAGCAGATAAAGCAATAGCCTTTCTCATCAGTTTCCATAATGCATTGGGATGAAAAGACGAAGCATTCTGATTCTTACCATTAAAAAAAAGAAATCTTCTTGGGGTTTCCTTGCCAATGCTTTAATCACCCCTATCCCAAAAGCTGCAGAGATTTCTGAAAGACAGAGAGGGAGGGGGGAGAGGGAGATAATTTCCTGGGAAATTATTGCGATAGCATATGACATTTCAAAGAAATTCAGCTTTCACTGCTTCAGTACTAATAGCAACTACTTTATATATATATACCCTATATACCCTTTCACCAAATTATCTAGATATTACTTACTCCAGAAGTAGTCTTTGAGATGGAGTTTTTCTATTGTACTGTTCTAAAGCACTTAGTACAGTGGGTTCCAATATGGTTGCAGGATTTGGGAGGTAATGTAACAAATACTTCCTCTTTAAATAAAATGAAATTAAATAAAACTCTAAATAGACATGCAGAGCAGTTAATCTATTTTATATTTTGTTTTACAGAAAAGAAAATAGGACACAAGGAGGGCTAAATCACTTGAAAGTGGTCATAATTTTGTGGGATCACTTAACCAATCTGTTGTATCACTAGGAAAGTTTTGCAGAGTTCTCAAATCCCTGGGGTTGAGCAAGGATGGAAAGTTTGTATTAAAGCAAAACAAACTCAGATATGCTTGAAAATTGTTGAAGACTTCAATATCCCAAAACAGATGAGCACAGATTTAAATTGATGATGCTTTTGGGACAACTGAGATTCATGCAATACACTTAAAATAATCTACTGCAGACTTATTCTAGTCAACAACACAACCCTATAGGGTTGTTGCAGCAATAGTTCTAAATTGCACTGATGTTATGGCCAAAAATCTAAGAAATAAAGAAACTGTTTGAAAGTTGAAATGTATTTCTTACTTTTCCACTTCTGGCTCTACTAAGATTCTTGTAGGTAGCACCTGGGAGTATGTTGGGAATGTAACTAAAGTGCTTGTAAGGTCTCTACCCTGAAATGCTGCAGATATGGTAGCAAATAAAACATGGACACTAATGACAGCCAAGTAAATTAACCAGTAAAAGCAGTGAAAATTACCTAAAAAAACAGGTAATATTTCCTCAATCAAGTTGCATTGTAATCTTTCTTTTAAAATTAATTTTGAGGGCAGATTTCAGCAAAGTACATTTTTTTTTGGTGTAATTAGAAGCCAAGTTCTCATTAGAAGCAATCATTAAACTATCTGTGAATAGGAAAGTGGATGCTTTTCTGCTTATTTCTAATGTTCTATTGTTCTGCACCTATCAAAGTTAGCAGCTGTTAAATATCAGTACTTTTGCAACAAGGTAAGTAAATTAAGTAAATTTAAGTACATAAATTTCTCTACATTGAATCTCTATTTCTAGTGCAAGAGATTACAGTCACATTCCTTATACTGTCTTAATTGTTCAACTTATTTAGGTATCAGTCCTTTCAGAAGTTGCAATCCTTACTAATTTCAGGCCATTTAATCTTAAAATTCACCTTGGAACTAAATTTTGTCTGTGTTTCCTTTATAGAGCAACAACAAATGGAAGCTCAGAAGCTCATCTTATGCTATTTGGACTGGTCATGCCAAAGCATTATGTGACCTCTGGAGCACAGTAACAGGCTGGAAGCATGACTGAAAAGTCCTTCAGGAGCTGACAAACCTCCCTGGCTTCACAGACAAATGCTCTGTGTATTATACTTCATAGGACACGAAGCTGTGAAAATCATTCATCACCTGGATCCTGAAACTGCAATTCCTTTCAGTCATTTAGAGATTCCAGCTAAGACTGCCAAAAGGAGCACATTTTTGAGAGGGACTGCACAGTCTCTTGCAGGATTGCTATAAAGCCAGACTATTCCTCAAGCTATGCAAAGGCTGTGAAAAAAAGAAAACAACTTCACACATTTTCTTTCTCAAACTGATTTTAAAAATCAATTTCTTTGTTAAAAAATGTTGCTGGTTCTCATTATTTCATTTGCATTGCAGGAATGTAATTGAAAAA
Organism: Struthidea cinerea; assembly: GCA_013397865.1. NCBI lineage: Eukaryota > Metazoa > Chordata > Aves > Passeriformes > Corcoracidae > Struthidea > Struthidea cinerea. The sequence continues at coordinate 1,254,267 of VZTI01005471.1, read as the reverse complement.
GGAATTGACCATTGCCCTGAACTGCAAACTCATTAAACTAACACTGTATCTGTGGCATATAAAACAGTATCTCCAGCTGCCTCAATCACCAAGGGTTATGCTTTAGAAATTTTCTGTTGTGAGTCAGGATATGCAGCAAGAGAACACAGTCTTTGCAGTGTCACCTACTGAAGGGGCGGCCACCTTTCCTTTTCTGGCAGATGTCAAGCTTGGAGAGGGCAACACAAGTTGAATGATGGAAAAGTCTGGAGGTGTCACCCAAGAAACTAAGCATGTGAGCCAAAAGATATGCTGCTTTGTAATGAATTATTTTAGAAATGCAGCTGTTTAATACAACCAGAGTGAAATTGTTCACCTAGCACAGGATGTAGGAATGCTTTCTTTCCTCTGCCATACCGCCTCTCAGGAATTAAAACATTTAAACTGCATGCCAAAAATTTGCCATCTCAGCACAAACATGTGACAGATAGGATTGGTTTTGTTTGGTTTTTTGTTGTGTCTGGTTTGGTTTTTCGCTTAGTAGGTGTTATGGTTAGAGAGTTAGATGGAGGAATTTATCAGTTAAGGAGCTTTATAGGTCCGATGTCAAAGAGCAGCTTCTGCTCCTGTTTGTCAGGCACTGGACTTGCTTCCCTGGACACTCTTCAGTAACCAGAGCTCTTTCAGCTGTCCTGAGGGTCCATCTTATGATGCAGTTAACATCTAGCATTAAAACATTTGGCATTTCTAAATTACTTCTTACCCCTGAAACTGCTGTCACTCACATTAGTACTCCAGAACACCCATTCTGAAAAAGTGAGAATGAAACATAGATAAATTCATTATAAGGTAAGATTAATCAGGTTCAAAGATTTTCTACTCAATATTTCAAGAGTCTTAAAATAGAGTTACCTGGCCTACAAAAATGTTTCCCTCTCAGATGTGTTTTTGCCCTTCTAATTAGAAGATTCCAGGATATTTAAAACCTTTTATGAATCTGAGCTAATAAAAGCGAAAAGATTATTAAAAAAAAAAAAGGCAAAAATCTTCAATCTGCAGTCCCAGCATCCAATAAGAAAAAAAGAGTGCATGTGTTTTGAAAGATATGCCAAGTTTTACCTCCTTGTATCACCTTCATGTGTTCCTTCATGACATTAAATCAGAAAATGGCCTCTACAACAAATAGTGTTATAAGCTGAAGTTGGACCTGTCACTGTGAGTGGCACTAATGACGAGGAATGGCACGAAAAGTTTAGGAGCAATAATAACCCATTTATTTAATTATAAATCAGTTTATATCACTTGGGTCGCCAGCATGGCATAAGGTCATTGGTCACCGACCATCCGCCTCCCGCACCGGTTGGCTAAAACCTTTCAGAATATTTTCCCAGACAATATCATAACAATATTACACAGCAGCTGCAGGTACAAGATAAAGTTTTGCTTACAAAACTGTAGCACTGTTTTTCATAGTTTCTGTGAGAAACAGAGCTCACACAGAGTGCTGCAGAAAGCTGGAAAATTTCTCTGCTAACACTTTTCAGTGTTCACATGGACCCACCAGGTCACATCTTACTGCACAGCTAGCAGTTCACCGTGAGCCTAAGTAGCTGTCAGATTTACAGAAGCAATATTTTTCTGATGAGTTGGGTTTAGTTAATTTTTTACCTAAATCACATCCAATCTTTTTGAGGCTGCTCCTTTGTTAAAACAGAGGTTATAGCAACGGTATCATACAAAGATGTTTGATGCCTTTAAACCAGAAAATGAATGGAAGAACACATACAAATGTCTTTTATTGTACCCATTGTCATAATTAGGAAATTAATGTTTACAGCTGAGATTTCCTGGTCATCAGTGAAGGCACTGCAACAGAAAAGAGGGATGCCAAAGACACATCATAACTTCTGGCTGCATTTTGAATTCCTTCATTAGGCAGCAGATACAGCAAATCAGGAAGTTTCCCTAATACTATTTAGGAGAATGAAGGCAAGAATATATGATGACTACAGTGTTCAGGTTAAGAGACTAACTCTCAGAAGGCAAGAAATATAGCCCAAGAGTAACTCAGCACCGTTTGACTTAAATAAACACTTAATGATTTTGTAGTAAATTACATTTTTCCACAGGAAAATTATTTCCTTATTTCTTAAAGCAACACAGAAAGGTAAGAAAGGCTGTGAATGTATTTTACCTCTTCTTTCCATATCCTGCAGGAAAACTGAGGCCTTATGAAGACACATTTTCACAGTGTATCTTCAGGCACTGCCTGGCTAACCTGTTATATCCACAATATCGTGTGGGGGGAAAACTGTACCTCAGAACACAAATTCAAAACTCTGCTCTCTTTTTTTAATCCAGAGACACAAGAAACTGCTCAGCTCTCCAAGCATCTCTCTTTGGAATTTCCTGAGCTCAGAACATCCTTCTAAATGACAGCTAAAAATTATGTTTTTCAGAGTAAATTAAAGTTTTCCATTAAGCACCTACACTTTTATCCCTTAAGTGTCCCAACATTTGAATAGCAATCACAAGATTGAAGCAAAAGATGGATGAAGATGGCAGGTGAACCTTCCATGTTTGAGATCAAGCTCCATGATTGATGAAGCATCGAAACCAATTGTAATTACTTCTGTGACAGGTGGCTATGCTGGCAGTGTTAAAATATAGAAATCTGAAGTGATAGCTCTTCCCAAAGTATCTCTGTGGTTGCAAACTAGAATGCCCAGTGATAACACAGATAAAATAAAGTGTCACTTACTGCTTTAATATTTCTTGCATGTAAAAAACTGCCTCCACAGTTATTAACTATTTATTTGAAGTGACAGCTCATTTGGAGTAGAAGCAACTTGAGAGAGGACGTGTATTTTATCCCAGTTAGAAAGGAGATAAATCATAGAGTCATAAAATCATAGAATGGTTTGGGTTGGAAGGGACCTTTAAGACCATCCAGTTCCAAACCCCCTGCCACAGGGTGGGACACCTGCCACTAGAACAGGTTGCTCAGAGCCACATCCAGTTTGGCCTTGAACACTTCCAGGCTAGTGCATCCACAACTTCTTGGGGCAACCTGTTCCAGTGTCTCATCACTCTCACAATAAAGCATTTCCTCCTAATATCTAGCCTAAACCTACTCTCTTTCAGTTTAACCCCATCACCCCTTGTCCTGTCACTACACGCCCTTGTAAAAAGTCTTTCTCCACCTTTTTTGTAGGCTCCCTTCAAGTACTGGAAGGCCAGAATTAGATAACCCCTTCCAGGTTGAACAAACCCAGCTATCTCAGCCTTTTCTCACAGGAGAGGAGCTCCATCCTTCTAGTTATCTTGATGGCCTCCTCTGGACTTGCTCCAACAGGTCCACATCCTTCCTGTGCTGGCATCTCAGAACTGGATGCAGCACTCCATGTGGGATCTCACCAGAGCAGAGTAGAGGGGTAGAATCACCTGCTGACCATGCTTCTTTTGATGCAGCCCAGGATTCCATTAGCTTTTTCATCAGTAAACCTCATTTGACTCATTAAAAATAAAATAGCATCCTACACTCTGCCTCAAAAATTCCCTTTCTATCTAAATTTCACTTAACAAGACAGCAACTTATTCACTTCATTGATTTTACTCCCATAGAAAAATAAAAAAATTACAATTATTTGACAGGAGAAATAAACTCTTCATCCCATTAGTGGTATTATTTTTCAATATCTGCATACAACCAAATTACGTGGTGTCATGTAAATCATGAACATTTCAGTTCTATGCAGACCATCACGACATTTCTTTCACGGCTAAAATAGTTGAGATCAAAAGAATCTTCAAAGTTGGGAATGGATCACGGTGCCCTGTTTGTAATTCTGTGTTTGATAAATAAGGCAATGCATGTGGCAGAAGTGACAGGTTTCATAAAGTGACCACAATATTTGAATACCCGAAGGATATTTGAGCATTCAGGCTATTCGGATACATGGAGGATCCTAACTTTGTGGCATCCAAAATCAGAGATATTAAGTTTCCTATGGCTGGTATTCAGAAGTAGTTAAAGCCTTCTTAAAACTTAGGTAATATCTGGCTAAAAATGTATGTATTTTATGACATGCACAGGGTATATAAAGTTCCATACTCCTTTCATTTTAGTGCAGATCTCATTACTGACAAAGCTCTTACTGGGACAGTGTAGATGCTGAAAAGCTTTGGTAGAGAAATCTTTCAGCTTTGTGCAGTGTTCTGTGAGAACTTTGCAGTTCTCACAGAGGCTATGAAAAACACTGCTATGGGTTTTGTAAACTAACTCTTTGTTGGGGTGTCCTGGCAGACCTGCCAGCCTGGGGCGTGGGGGGGCAGAGCTGCGCCTGGGAAAACCCCCTCGGTTTATCATATCTCTATACAAATGTGTATTGGTTTCTCCCTTCCCCCCTGCGGTGCCAGGGGTGTTGGGCTGGCCCCGGGTTCTCTCCCTCCCCATTGGCTGTTGCTGTAAGCCCCGCCCCCAGTCCCTGAGACCCGGGAGAAACGAGCAGCTTTGAGCCAGACTGCTGCCAGGGACGAGCGAATAAACACCTCCAGCTTCCTCCAGCGTCTCTGGTTCTCGCATTCCTTTGTTCCCAGGGTCCAGGGGGGTCAAACCCAGATCTCCATGGATGTATCTGCTCACCAAGAGGAATCCATAGCCAGAGAAAGGGAAATTACAGACAGCTTGGCTGGCTTTTAAAGTGTGGTCTAAAATCTGCTATTTTGCTGTGCTAGCTCGGAATCTCACCCCCGAGCTAGCCAGCCACAGCAGCCCGACAAAGACACAACTCTTTATCTTGCACCTGAGTTTTTTATGCAAGATTGTTATGGTTCTAGCCTTCTGATATTTTGGAATAAGTGTCTTAGAGCTTGACCAATCCCCTCAAGGGGTGGATGGCCGAGCACCCAACTGTCTTATGCCAATCAACACCCTCTTTGCGAACCCTGTTATAAAAGGATGATTATAATTAATAAAACTACTACTACTTTCTTCCTGAACCTGGTCGTGTCGTTTCTTGCTATTCTCGGTACTTTACAGCGACAGGACAGTTGTTCCGAAGTTGGTACAAAGATATATGTGAAACATGGCCCCTTCAAAGGCCTGTAAGAGCATTAAACCATCTTTAGAAAATAACCTGAACTAAAATCAAACTAGTTTGCTCAGATTTTACCTCTGAGTTTTTACCAATGCCCCATTGTCCTTAGCCAGGCAAGTGTTATCCATTGCTTTCAGGGAAAGAAACAGCCTGGGTCACCTGGTTCCACTAAGGTAGTGAGAAATATGGAATTTCCTGAAGGAATACCTCACAGATATGGATTCTCCATGCTGGGGCCAGAACAGAATTTACAATCCAAATCCGTAGTTTAATCTCCCTTGAAATGCCCAAATGTTGGGTATTGCATTCCTGATATGCCAGCAGATTTTCAAGTCTGAAAGAAGTTGTTTGAAAAACAATGAAAATGGGTCATCTCTTGCTTCAGCTGACCCCTCAGAAGATTCACTATCTCAGTCCTTTGCCTTGGGCAGCTGTTTGGTGGTGGATAGTCCCAAACTGATTGGTACTGCTATACAGTGGTACAAATAAGGAGAATTTCTACCAGCGGTACCTTTAATACTGCATGGAATAACATCCTATTTGACCTGGAGACAATTCTCACAGACAACCACAATCTTTGTCTTAGAGGGGTAATTAGGTTTGTCTGTATTATTTTGAGCCCTGTATTTCCTTGGGTGAAGCTGAAGATAATAATAATAGGAAAGAAGTTACATTCACCTCATCTCCCCAGCAAAAACTTTAGGATAATAAGTAAAGATTTATTTTTATCCAAACCGCATTATTTGCCTTTGTCTTCATCCCGAAAGGATGAAGGGCTTTTCTTCAGACAGGATTTTTTTCCAGTTTTACTGAGGTTGCTTGTGTAATTCAGATAATGTGAACAATCAGTGATAATGTATGGTGTACACTGTAAGATGACTTTCAATGCCTTAATATAAAAACCCTGGAGTCAATCAGAACTTGGCATGTTATTGCACAGGCAGTTAAATCTCTGGACTGCATAGTTCCTGTTTTTCCAGAAAGCCTTCAGACTCACTCGGAAAAGGCTAAATTGGGAATGTGTGGAAAATTATTACCTCAATGGTAACAATTTAATTTTTTTTCTTTTTTTTTTTTTAATTCAGACATCTTCTTTTGTTTCCTCTTTCCTGCAGAAAACAAAGTTTGACTTTTTTTTTTTTCATATATCAGCTTTCAGGCTGTACTGAACACAGCTTTAGAAACTTCACTGGGTATTTTTTATGATGTATTTGAGGGGTGTATGTTGAACTCTGCATGATCTGAGCTTGCATGAGAAGAAATCTCAGGACTGCACAGAGATGATGCAAGAGCATTTTTATAGCAAATATTATGTTCATAATATGTTTGAATTCCTCTGCACTTCAAAATGGTTGCTGCGGATTATTGCCAGAATGAAGTGTTTTGTTTATGCTCTGCTGGTAGTTGCTCCAAATGTATTTGGACTTCTGTTTGTTTACTCACCCACTGCCTTTTACAAAGAATAAAGCTCTAATAAGCTATTGCATGTTTGTTTCAAAAATATTAAAGTATGGCAAATTGCACACCTACATGACTTTTGGTTTTATTTTGGCCAGCTGGAAGACTATGTAAATGACTTTTTACCAATGTGTGGCACAACATAAGCGAGATTTACAATGGACCCCGGCTTACAGGGGGAATGCAGCCTCATCTGTGGGTCCTGCAGGCCTGTGTCCAGAGGGATGTGCCAGGGACAGAACTCGGTGGTACAAGTCAGGCTGCCATTTCCACATAAAGAACTATCTGAGCATCAGTTAGGGAAAGTGGATAGTTTTGAGGGTTGAAATAATAGAAATAAGATAGGGTTCAACAGTACAACATTCAAAGACGTTAATTCAGAAGCTAATAACACATTTTGAACCTCTAGAGTGAGAGCTCTTCAGCAGGAAAGAGCCCAAGAAGGGAGCATTTTGTGCTGATTAGATCATCTCAGGGAAAAAATACCAAAACACAAAAGAGACACTGTGGACATGAAAGAGGCCTATGATGTAGGTGAGGAGCTTTCTGTGAAACTTAACTAAAATGTACAGAGTGGTGGGACTCCACCTGACATGCTGCTGACAGTTTTGTCCCCTGCCACGTTGTGCCCAGAACAGGTGCCCCGGTAGTGGTGGCAGCACTGGGGGGCTGACCTGAGCCTGGCACAGCCAATTCCAGCAGCTCCAGCTGCCCCAGCGCAGGGCATGGCTGAGCCCCTCGGCCACACTGGGACAGGTGTTTCCCTGTGGCCCATGGGAAGGCCCCAGGATGGAGCAGGAAAAAACGTGGGGAGGAAGAAGCGGCAGAGAGGAGCTGGTGTGGACCAGCTGCAGCTCCCTCATTCTCCAACCTCCTGCACTGGTCAGGGGGAGGAGGGAGAGGAGGTGGGAGTGAAGGAGTGAGGTTGTAGCTGAGAAGAAGCACTGAGGAAGAATGGTGTTATTTTAGTGTTTGTATTTTTTTTGCACCAGCTGAATCACTAAGCAAATATTGTAATTCGGCATAAATCAAGTTCATTATTCCCAAATCAAGTCTGTTTTGTCTGTGATAGTGATAGGTAAGTGATAATCCTGTTTTCATGCAGACCCTTGAGCTTTGTCATTCCTGTTCTTCCTGTCTTCTCCCCTCATCCCACTCATGGGGCACGAGCAAGCAACTGGGTGGGGTTTTGCTGTTGAGCAAAGGCAACCCCACCATACAGACACGGGATGACTTGGAGAACTCAAATGGATGGCAGTCCAGAAATACACAAATACAGAAACAGACCAAGCATGAAGGCTAATAACTGAAACAAATTAACAATATTTGCAAGGGAGCAAAAGCAGTAAAAGCAGAACCGATGAATACTTTTACTTTAAGAACTTGAAGGGGGTGATCTGAAAATGTCTTTGTAAATGCACAGAGTGAGCAAACATACAGAAAACAGCTAGGAAAACAGAACCATTAGGGGAAAAAAAAGGAAAAAGCAGGATCAATTAATAACCTGGCTTATATGACAATGAGCAACCGTAGTAGTAGTAGAGGTTTCCTACGACATGCTAAGTGTTTTTTTAGTAAGTAACAGAAGTATTTTATCCAAAGGGAAAACTTTAGGATACTTGAGATATGATGAAAGGGATCAGAATATTAATTTAAAATCCAAGGTAATTTCTGGATGAACAATGAAGATTTCATACCCTAGGGCATATTTTCTGAGAGTTCCTTCCAGTAGGATTGAGACTGCAGTTCTTATGCAAGCCTATAAACAACACAGGGTATTATTAATAACATCAGGACCAAGTTCTTCACAGAATTAAGTCTGAGGATGAAGGAGGCCCCAATAAACACACTGTAACAGGATCAGTTTAACAGCAAGTGAGTAATTTTAGGATTACATTAATAACATGTACTCCATACATCTCTTAAAGGCATAACTGAAGGCATTGCTATGCATTTAATAATGTGAATCTATCAGAGCATTTCTCCTTGCTTCCAGATAACAGCATGTTTCAGGTGTAAAAGGGATTTTGGATCATCATTCAAAATCTGCTGTACTGAGACCAACTACAGCCTCTAAGTGCTTTTTGGAGTCTTTTGCTTTGTTCGAAAACTACTTCAAAGCTAAAGAAATGTCCCTCTTGAAGAAGAAAGACATTTCCTTCAAAAGTTTTGTATGTAACATTAGAGGCACTAACTGTGAAAATGTGGACAACAATACCATCAATTTCCAGCTCAGGAAGAGACTTCATTCTAGGAGGATGAACAAATCCATTAGCCTCTTTCTTTCAGCAGAAGGGAAAATGTAAATCCTAGCACCTGTAAGTGGAGACAAAACCATTTCCTTGCCGCAGAGGAACATGTCATTGCTACTGTATTGGGTTTGCATCAACAAGCTTTGGTAGCAGAGGGTCTACAGGGGTGGCTTCTGTAGCAGCTGCCAGAAGCTTCCTCCAGGTCTGGCAGAACCAAGGCCGGCTGGCTCCAGGACAGACCCGTTGCTGGCCAAGGCCGAGCTAGTTAGAAACAATGGCAATTCCTCTGTGATGACATATTTAAGAAGAAGAAAAGAAGTTACTGTGCAGATCTAATTGTGGCCAGAGAAGACAGGAATGAGAATATATGCAACACACACACTCTGCACACTCCAAGGTCAGTGGAGAAGGAGGAGCAGGAGGTGCTGCAGGTGCTGGAGCTGGCATTCTCCTGCAGCCCGTGGTGCAGACCATGGTGAGGCAGCTGTGCCCCTGCAGCCCATGGAAGTCAATGGGAATGCAGAGTTCCACCTACAGCCCGTGGAGGAGACCCACACTGGAGCAGGTGGATGCCCAAAAGAGGGCTCTGAAACTGTGGGAAGCCCGTGCTGGAGCAGGCTCCTTGCAGGGACCTGCAGACCTATGGAGAGAGGAGCCCACACAGGAGCAGGTTTCCTGGTAGGACTTGTAACGCTGTGGAGGACCCAAGCTGGAGCAGGCTGTGCCTGAAGGACTGCACCCTGTGGAAGAGTGACCCAGGATGGAGCAGTTTGTGGAGAACTGTGTTCTGTGGAATGGACTCACATCAGAGAAGGTCATGGAGAACTGTCTCCTGTGGGAGGGACCCCATGGTGCAGCAGGGGAAAGACTCCTCTCCCTGAGCAGTGTCAGGAACAACGTGTGACACACTGACCATAACCCCCATTCCCTGTCGCCCCACTCCACTCTGGGGAGGAGGTAGAGCTGGGAGGGAGTGAGGAAGGGAGGGTGGAGGGAAGGTGTTTTTAAGGTCTTATTTTACTTCTCATTATCCTGCTCTGAATTTGTTAGTAATAAATTCAATTAATATCTCTAATTGGAGTCTGTTTTGCTCATGAACAAATCACTCATGAGTGATCTCTCCTGGACCTTATCTCAACTCATGAACCCTTCATTATATTTTGTTTCCCCTGTCCAGCTGCAGAGGGGAATGAGAGAGCAGCTTTGGTGGGTGCCTGGCATCCAGCCAAGGTCAGCCCACTACAGTTACTTAACATGACCAAAATGCTAAGTGCTAAAGCAATTACAGTCCCAGTCATTTAAAGAAAGAAATCACATTTTCTTGGAAGATATTCAAACAGAAGAACAAAGCTCCAGAAAATTGACTGTGGAAAATAATCCTCCACTCCTCCCACTCTCCAACAAGCTAGATTAATTTATTTATCATTCACAACAATAATTTCTATGGTTCTGGCAAACTGATTCAGCTACTCAGAAGAAACAGACTATTTTAGAATAGGAAAATTATCTATGTAGCAGGTGTTCCAGCAATTTCAATGAATTACACTCTCCAAAATGATACCATGAAATGAAAAAGTCCTCTTTAATTAAAAACTCCATTTAAAAAAAGTACGTATACACATTTACCTCTATGAAATAAACAGGGAAGTGCTGCTAAGAAGGCTCAGAGCTGCTAAAGCTCTAGAATAAGCTAGTTTAAAAAATTATATTTATAAATGAAATTTAGAGCCTCATGGGGTCACAACTGTCTTGACTAGTCTTAGTCCAAATAAGCATAAAAGAGATACTGAGTTTTTTTGAAACTATAAGAAAACCATTGCAGAAACACAGCCTCTTCAGAATTCAGAGGTATCTGTTCTTTGTACATCTTCAGGGGAGAAACAGACACTTTCAAGGTAATGTTCAGAGCACCTAAGGTAGCATCTTGTTCTTTGGACAGTTTCCACGGGGCCCTCTCTGTACCCATGAACTACAAAAGGAAAAGCTGGAGCCCCCAGTATCATAATTTACAGTCCTAAAACAGCTACAGAAAGTGAGGCAAAGCAAAGATCAAGTCGGATTTGTGCCTTGTTCAAACTGGCATCAACATTTTCTTTCATTACTAACTAAGCATTTTTGTATCATGTCTTGTGGGAGAAGAAAAGGCCTTTAGTAAAGCCTACTGGATTTTTGGACAGAATATTAATTTAAATACATTCATTGCTTTCTCTGCTTGAACTTTAATTCTACTTCTTTGGCATTTTTTATTCTCTACCCAGTGGAACCAGGTATTATTGAAATATTTATAGTTTCCTCCAGAAGAAAACAGTAGAGCTAATGTAGTAAATATATTTCAACATCTTTCACACTACAACGATTATGATGTGAAAATATCATTTGTTAAAGCTGAGAAAAGGCAATAGTGGTGTGATGCAAGCAGCATGGTCCATGGATTGGCCCAAGAAGAAGAGTAGACTGTAGGAGACTTGATTTTGGTGCTTCTGGTCTACCAAGGGACTTGGATGCACAAAGTCAAATTATTTTCTTGCTCTTCCTGTAAATAGTTGAAGTTAAAAGCACTAAGACCCACCTTAAATCCTTCATACTCTTTAACAGAGGACCAAATGTCATAGTTTTACAATATCCTGAAAATTTACTGACAACTGAAAGATCAGCTTCAGTCTGGAGAACCTGAGATAGCAAACATTGATCTCTTTGAATAGCTTTTATTTTATGTTGGGTTTTTTTGTGTGGGTTTTTTTTTTTTTTTTTTTTTAATGGAGAAACAAGCAGCTGAGAGAACAATCTGTTTCCAAGAAAATAAATAGAACTGATCATCCTATTTTTCATTCATTCACTGTTCATCTTGGTAAAATCAAGCATTCAGGATCAAAACCTGAGTTGTGTTTTACTTTAAATTTTGAGTTTTTAAATCAGAACTTTCCAGATCTTCTACAGGTTTTCACTGTGTTTTATACTTTCTGGGAATAAGAAAATTACTTTTTCTTTGTCCTTACATAGCAGCTGATACCGTCAAGATGTTAAGGGACATCTTCATGAAATCCTGTGTGGTCACATTTATACTTTAAACGTCTCCAAAGGTGCTAATACCAGGGACCTGAGGTCCTTAAAACAACCTGTGGAGAGAGTGGAATTTCAGGGTGAAACTGAGAACACATCAAGTAGATGCCTGCAAATGTGGATTGAATTCAAGCAGCTGCCAGATGCAGAGCTTGGGTAACCAGACTCGTCAGTGGGCACTCATTCCATGTGATAGCATTGCCCCTCCAAAGCCCATATGCTCCACAATATGGGCTGAGGTGCTCAGACCAAATTAACACCTGCCTTGACCCCTGTGTAAAGATCCTGGCAGTGGATCCCATCTGCTAACACCACACTTCAGAACAGAGGGCAGCTTGTTTTCAAGAAGGATGTATTTTCTTCTGGAGCAGAGAGTCCTTAATCCCTACAGCACCTCAGAACAAGGACTGAATGTTTTTATTGAACTTCCCTCTTTATGTTTATCTGGTAAACCTCTCAGTGAATTTTTACACTGCTGCTGGCACTGTCAAAGTTAATACTGTACCTGTTTCATGGCCGAATGGAGGGAGCTAGTCTACCTGAATGCTGGTCTAGCAGATATATCCAGGACTATCTGATGCTCCAGGGAGCAATTTAGACATTGCAAAAAGGTACTCTCAGACATACAGCAATCATCATCTTGAAAACAAACCCAGCCCAAAGCCCAAGCACTCAACTGGCTGTGTTACAAGTGTTTGAAAAATCTTCTTGTGGGCAATAACTGTAACAAAGAACAGAATTCCTGCCGTGAAGCAAAAAAAAGAGTTCAAAATGAATAAATACAACTTCTTGGTTTCACTAGCCTTTCTGAAAAATCTGCTTTCTAATTCCAGAAAACATTTAATCCACTAATGTAGAAGCATATGTTCTATTCTTAGCTGAATATAATGTAGTGGATAACTATAATTACTTCAACAGAACAAGGAACAATATCAGCCAATATGTACTGCAAGTCAGGCAGGATATTTATTTTGCCAGCAGTTGGAATATACAGGAATATACATGCTCATGTTTGTCAGTATTTCACATTCAACATTACATTTATTTGCTTACTTACAAACTGGTATGAAGTGCTACTTGTTTTTCCAGCCAAATAAATTACAAACTATAGACATCATAAACATTACACAGAAATATTAATTCCACGTGAATGGGACACAAGAATGACAGGGAGGGGACACAGAAAGAGGTGCTCACTCTTAAAGATTTAAACCAAATTCTGCTGAGAAAGAGGATCCGAAGGCTTAGAAATCTGTGCTGCCTATTGTGTACATAGTAACATACCCATCCATTCAGTTTAGTATTTGCCAGGGAAATCACAAAGCCCTCTCAGGCTACAGCAGCATATAATCTCCTTGAACGTTTTCCTGAGCTCCTGACTCCGGAATGCATAGATAAGTGGATCAATGATGGAATTGCACATGATGAGGATGAGGTAGAAGTTAAAGTGGGACATGAAGCACACACAGTAAGGGTTGTAGGGGCAGGAGATGTAGAAAATCAGGTGTAGGAAAAATGGAGCCCAGCACACAACAAAAACTCCGATCAGGATGGTGAGAGTGATGGCCCCTTTCATGTTGGCCCCTTGGCGAACAGGGCCAGTCCCTGGAAGAACAGCAATCTTTTTTATGTGCATACGAGCCATCATAAACATGTGGACATAGAGGGATGCCATGAGAATGAGCATAGTGAAGAACATGCTGATAAGGCAGATGATGACAACACTGCTGTCAGAGTAAATGATGAACAAAATGCCTGAGACTGTGCAAGCAGCCCAGATGCACGTGATGATAACCCCTACACGCTTCACTGTCATGATATTATGATATTGGAGGGCGTAAAAGATAGTAAAGTACCTGTCCACTGCTATTGAGAGAAGACTGCAAATTGATGCAAGCAAGGAACTGCAAATGACTGAGTCGATGACATTGTCAATGTTTATGGTAAAGCTCTGTGCATCTGTGTCTGTATTGTTTAGCAGCGTGATGACAATGGTTTCTGATCCATTAGATACACTCACTAGCATGTCAGCCACCGCCAAGCTACAGATGAAGAAGTACATGGGCGAATGGAGGTTCTTGTTCTTGGCTATCGCCACAATGACCAAGACGTTCTCCAGCAAGCTGATGATGCCCAGAGTCACAAACACTTCGGGGGATACAAAGAGTTGCTCGTAGCAGCCTCCCGAGGAGTGGCCCTTCGCATTATGCTCGCTGGCTCCTCCATGCAGTCTGTAGCTGTGGTTCCAGAAATGGAGAGGCTGGAGTGTCCCACGATGCTGGGTGAAATTCATCTTATGGAGATCCCTTTTGGCTTCCTGCTTTTAAAACTCCTGTTCCTTTTGCATTCCTTTGAAAACCTTATTTGTCTTTTCAGCTTGAGAAAAAGAAAAAGAAAAATAAGCTAGGACCATGGCAGGCAGCAGTTCAGAACACTTCGATTACTGTGAAAAAGTAAGACTTCAGAATCAGAAGAACTGGTTTACACCCCTACAGACACAGTTTCCGATCATCATCACATTTACCTTGATGATATAAGTCACAAAGTCCCAACAGTCTCTATGTTTGCATCAGATACTCCACTATGATCAGTTCCTGTTTAGTTCACTGGGATGCTGCAAGGCTTTTTTTGGTCCTTTCCATTAAAGAGATGCCATCATAAAATGCCCAAGTGACTACTGCAGAGCAGGAACTATTTTCAAACTGCAAGCACCAGTCTCGCTGTCAGGCAGTGCATGCTGGCTGCCTGTTCTACCGTGTGTGGAAGAGAAAAAATATTCAGGGCACTCTCCGCCTCTGCTTTTCTTTCCAGCCAATGGGACTCAGGAACTGCAGAAAGTGGAGGGGCTGCTGATTCCAAGCCTCTGTGAAACATCACACAGCACTGTGGATTCAGATGCAGCACAAGTAACCAGTAGCTACAGGAAAGCAGACGGGCTACCAGATATTTGTGTCTCTTCTTTAGCTTCTCAAACTAATATTTCAATACTGATTTTCAATTAGCAAACTTACAGAACTGTACTAGCAATCTTACAGAATTCTTACAGCTGAACTGACGGATTTTATTTTTCAGACTGTGATTTACTCTTGCTCCTTCTGTGGCAAAAACTTGTTCTGCCTTGTATGTGTAGCAAAATAAGAACAGGGAAGGGAAGAAAAGAACATATATTTCCTCTTGGTTCTCTCTCCCAGGTCCCCTTTGTCTTGCTACCTTTCTATGCCTTAGCTGTCCATTTCCAAGATGTGTGGCAAGGTTGCATTTTACTCCCCAATACGCTTCCTACAATTTTTAAGCAATGGAGCCAATATAAGGACCAAAACCAACATGACCCAAATTCACAAATGGCTTAATAAGCTGTCCTAAATAAAGTTGTTTTTTCCAGGTAACAGACTGCTTAGTAATCTTATCATTGAGAAGGAAAAGATGATAGAATTGATTGCAGAAACCCTGTCACCATCAAGAATTAAGATATTGGGCAGAAAAAGAAAATTCAGTATTTAGAACAGATGAAGGAAATCAGACGGAGACAAGTTGCAACCCGTAAGAAAACGAGCTCATACGATGGTAATGACACAAAAGCATCAATAAATCTCCTAGCAGTCCATATGGCCCAGGAGCCCTAGAAGCCCAAGGATGCCCCTGGGCTTACCGGGCATGAGCTGAAAGTTAGCTTGTGTGCAGTCTGTCAGGAAAAGCCCTTGAGAATAAGGAAGAAAAGAATGCCAAACTAGCATGAAAAGACAGGACAAAAGTTGTTTTGCTGTTAAGTCTTCAAGCATTGCAACTGAGGATTGAAAAACAAGTATGCTGAACAAAGACTAAAACACAAATGGATTTTAAAGGCCATAGGGAAGTCAGTCACTGCACCTGAGAGTAATGTTTGCAAGGAAATTGTTTGAAAGAACATTTCCAGTTGACTAACCAGGAAGACTCTGGAGGGGTCTGTATCTGATGCAGAAGTCTATTTCCTATAACCTCTCAAAATGTTTTCATCTTCTGTGCATTAGCTGGTTTTAAAGTGAACCAGCTAATAAAGAGGTACAGGATGACAGAACGCATGTAGAAGCACAACCATCTGTGTTTAACATCTCAGCAGCAGGGTGAAGTGTGATTTTACTTTCACATTAGGATCTGCTGCAGACCAATGGTTATGAAGACCTATATAGGAAGAAAAGCCTCAGTCAATGTTTTCTGGGCCCTTCCACAGATAGATTGCTTCATAAAGCTGAAACATAAACAACCAAGACAAACAAAATAACTTGTGGCACAGGAAATCCCACATTTATCTGTTTGGAATACATCATTTACCAGCAGCCTGCTTGAAATTAAAGTTTTCTGCTGAAAGGATGAGATTTGCTTTCCTGTCAAGACATAATGCAAGCCAAATTTTTTATCCAGTTACTGATCCTTCGGCCAGCATAGAGTATTCAGTAACTCCTGCCACAGACAGGACTTGCACATCCAACCCTTAACAGAGCTGCAGTGCGAGAGCAGTGAGAAAAATTATATAAAGACTGATGTGGGAGAACAGCATCTCCCCAGATAAGGTAACTCTTCTACACCTGCATCCAGAAATGTATAATCTTCAAGTTATCCCAGGGGAGTAGCCACTCGGCATCCCTTCTTTCAGGAACCTCTCCATGATGGATGTGCCCACGACACAGGGATCTCGCTCCTTCATCTACTTAGGTGGACCTAGAGCAGGTGAGGCTGGAAAGAACAGAGAGAAGATTCCTCCAGGGAGTACTGCCACATTTGTTCCAGTTGTATGTCTATTCCTCTCGTGGCTCCTCCCTTTCTCTGCACACTATCTCCATTCTCATCCCCATTTATCTTTTCATTTACTCTCTTCACCCAGAAGCTATCCAGATGATGCTCCATCTTTGATTTTTCTCTAGATGTGGTCATAAAAATGTAACATTGGTTATAAAAATGGAAAGAAAAGCACACTTTTTCCCCACCCCACAGCCATCACCTCCCTTCAAATTTCTGCTTATGCTCTGCATTCTTGGGGCACATTTGTTTTGGTGCTCACCACTCATATTTCTGGGATGAGGTTGCGTGACTGGAAGCAGCAGACTTAAGGTAGCTTAGTCACTCAGCTGAAGCGTTGAAGAGGTGAGGTACCATTGGCCTGCTCTAACTAAAAGGTAAAGCAAGCTATATGAGCACTTTTTTAAAATGAGAGAAGACATATGTACATCTAATTACTTCTATGGTAAAAGATGGACACATGTCTCTGGCTCCCATTTAGTAAGAAACAAACCATATAATGTTAAAAGTGTTCAAAGTATCCTAGCTCTCTCATGCCTGAAGACACATTAATATTTCAATTATCTATTTAATAGATGACAGGAGTATTGCTTAACAGATATTGCCTGAATTGTTCCTTAAATTTTAACAACTAAAGCTGAAACAAAATTTCTTTTAAAAGTGGTGTCTGGAAAGCTTTTCAGCACCATGTAAAACCAGCCATGGTTGCAGAAAACTAGAAACTGGTAACAGTCATATACTAATACGAGCTCCAGCTCTTAAGAGAAATAAACCATCAACAAAGATTTGCGCAAACCCTCCCCTTTTAATATAACTCCCCTATGTTCTATGCTCTGTTTGCAGCTACTCTTCGACACCCACCTTGCAGACAGGATTGCAGTCATCTCCATCTCATGACATTTTTGAGCGCCGAATTATCCTCAGGCAGTTGAATTTGAAAGTCAGAAAAAAGCATTCACTGAAACCGATAAGCAATCGCAGTAGTAACACAGGCAGAGACATGAGCAGGCTGTACAGATCCACTGTGGGAGAAAAAGAAAGGTAGAGGGAGTTCGCCCAGACCCTCTCTTGTTCAAATGCACAGTGGGTGAGATCTCTTTGAATCCCATGACCATGTTACTCACGCGATGAGATAATATTTTGCACTTCAGCATCTGTAAGTTGAAACAGAGGAGTGGCTGTGGGAAGCTGAGTAGGAGGAACAAGAGAAGCAGATTATTAACATTTAATCAGTCCCTCAGAGTTGTGTGAGTATGCCGGTACTGTGCAAAGGGTGATGCTGCGTTTACATGCACAAGCATAATTCATGGAAAAGTTTGATTACATGTGCTCAGATACAGTTTTTCTGTGCATGCAAAACCTCAAGTCCATAACTACAGTAAAAACACTGTAGTATATTTTAGCATGCTAATTTTGAAATTAAAAAAAAAAAAAAAAGAGCCAGGCAATTAAACTTTGGAAGCTTCTATGAGGTTTTAGCGTGCATCATCTCTCTATGTTACAGCAGCAGTAAATTCCACCTAACATTCAAAATACTCACCAAAAATGGTTAAAATAGTGCCATGTACTTCTACCTCCTATCCACAGATGTCTTTGGAAGAAGCATTTCTTTAATTCTTTCTAGTTCACTAAATTAGCCTCTGATCAATATGGGGACACTTGTTTGTTCACATATTTGGACTGGTAGTTTTCTTTCAGTCTCACAACATCCCTCTGGATCAAATCTCTGCTCTTTAGTCTGTCCACCATTCACCCCCTCATCCTACTACAATCTGAAAATCTCTGGGTGATGTATTCTGTATTAACGTCCTTGTTAGTGATGGAGATACGAAGAAAATAATTCCTAAACTCTATTGTTGCCCAGCGTTCAGGACATTGATCAGTATCTTTTGGGACCATATGCAAATAAAAACACTGGGCAGTGGAAAACTGGTCTAATACGTTTTCACTTAGCATTTTATTTTGGAGTTCTGATTGCCTCATAATCTTTCTCTTTTAAAGTGAAAGCAGTTTTTAAATCAAGAGACTTCAGTGTCGAGAGCAGGAGCCTCAGTAGCTTGCCTCTTTTCCACATGTCTGCTAGTTACAAGAATAGGAGAACTCTTGTCAATCTGAAGACTGAAAGCACATAAATGTTGATTTTTTCTAGCAAATGATACATTTGTACTTACTTGAAGATGCTGGAAATGTGCAAAAGTGGAATGTTTTCCATTAAAAAGGTATGAGAAGCACAGAGGCTTTAAACACTACACTGTACAAATTTGATCTCATTTCTATTTCAGGTTATCGACATTGTGACCATGGAGATTATTAATTTGTAGTCAATGCAGCAATCACCATCCTTGTAGTCTTTTCTCCCTCATCCCTTCTCTCACAAATATTCAATTCTCTTTTCCTTGCTTGTAGATTTAGGTGCTTGTCTGTTCAGACCCATCTGAAGCACTTTGTTGAAGTGACTCCACAATCTGCTTGGTGATAATATCCCTCTCCAAATATCTCTCAAAAAAACATACAGCAGCATCTAGGTTTAAGTACAAATTAAATATTGCCATCAATCCAGATCAAACCAAAAAAAATAAAAAAAAAAACCACTGAATTTGTACCTTCCTTGTTTTTTTTTAATAAATAAGCTGTTATTTAAATGATTTATGATTTTTAAAAATGAGCTGTTAACCTTGTCTTTTCCTTTGTTCATGCCCTATGAACACAAATACAGCAGAAGTAACACTTCTAACATCTACACACACTTATTCAGTCCCTACATGCTCCTGACAGAGCCGTTTTCAGCACTACCATTGTTTCTCTCTCTTTAGATCATGAGATAATTTTATATTATGAAGTTTAAAAAGATCTTCACTTTTCTAGTTTATCATACTCACTTTTCTGTCAAAATGATATTCAGTTTTTATCTGTGTGAGAGATGCAGTACTGTTTTATTCTAGCTGAGAAACAATCTAGTCAGTCCAGCTGTCCAACGATGAAAAATGGTACGTCTCACTATAGTTGAATGAGAAGTAGGGAGCCAAGGCAGAAAAACTGACAGATCATCACCTAATGAAAGCCCAAGTTTGCATTGTGGCCAAAAAGCAGCTGTTTTGTATGATGTCAAATCACTTCAGTTTCTCAGAAAAGTCCTCTGAGTGGGGGTACAACAAAAGTTAATGTCAGATGGAAAGTTAGTAACTGGCTTGAGTTTTCTCTTCCAGTCCACTCACTTCTGAATGTGATTGTTGTTATTCCAATGGAAAAGTCACACATTACCGTGACATCATTTCTTTAATGAGTTTACAGGAAGAGTTGTGTACTTAGTAGCCACTGTTCAAGATGCATAATTTATGTATGAAGGGGCTCATATACTGTTACTGAAAAACACTTTGTTTTAACCCTTATTGAACGTTCTGCACAAAACCTTGCATATATATTTTTCTTTTTTTTTTTTAATATTGTGTATCTGCACAGTGGATTTTCAGGGTTTTCATTCATTTTGGTAGCTCCTCAAAGCATTAGTTTCTTAGCAGAGATACTGGAGCAATCCTGGACAGAGTCTTCAGGGAGTGCTTAAGCTACTTGTGAGCTGTCTTCCTCAGCAGAAGTTCTTTGAAGCAACTAGAAATCCTGGAGTCATAATACGGAATAAGTCATAAAGCAGACACACCAAGTGATGTGACAAATGAGTGAGTCAGCCAGCAGTGGTGCCAGGGTAAGACTAGATGAAAGAACAACCCTGAGAGTAATTCCTTGAGGTAAGTGCATCGTCACTGACACACAATCCAAATTGTCATAGTTTTCTTTGAGGACTGGGCACAGAAGGGGAAAGTACAAAATGTCTAGACTTTTGAAGAGTTGTAGTGTGTCTGCAGTGATTTGATTTCCTGAAAACCTCTTTACAACAATTATCAGCATATGGCGAGAAGAACACCCCACTTCATCATATGACAACTGCTGTTCCTCCTTTGAAGATCTCTGGTACTTTAAAAAGTACAAGACTGAGTCACAAGATTACACTGATAGTGAAGCTGACCCACTGGAAAGCAGAAATATTTTATTTTCAAAGCTCTTGTACAAAAGTCTTCTTCTAAGGTTCAGGGGCATGAACCAGCTCCTATTTTTGAATAACAGAATTGGTCTGGGTCATTACGCAGAACCTCCAGCCCTCACTGAACGGTTATTTTTTATAAACCCAGGAAAAGCCTCCTTTCTTTGCTTTTCAGAAGGAGAAAGTATGTCCTATTAATAACCTTCCTCTCTACTGATGGCATACAGGTTTTATGGCTTTCTGTGACAGAGGCTGATGACTTTCTGCCACAGCAGACTCTCCTGAAAATGAAAGGTTGAATGTATATATGAGAGCGGTGCAATAAATAAAATAGAGTAGTTTGTGTCTTTATGGTGTTCAAAACTCCACACTCTATGTTTGTTAAAATAAGAACAGAAGAGAAAGGAGGTAGCCATGGTAGAAAAGTAACACTTGAATCACCTTGATGGCTGAGATATCAACCCATCCTAGGAGATGCTTTTACTTCAACAGACAAGATGGATCTGGTGCCAGTCTAAATCCTGAAAGATTGGTAAGGGCTCAGAAGCAGTCTAAATAACTGTGGGTGAAGGTACATCACCTTTGAGAAGTGACCAAGAAAATCCCCAGAGATCTCAAGCTGGACTGAAATTCTTTAATGTGTTAGTAATATTTTATCTGTCTTTGTACGGTGAAGAGGTTTTGTTGAAGCTAGATGTTTAATTAAGAGGCTAGAGGGTTGTGTGAAACCTTTGGGAGTTAAACAAGCAAAAGGAAAGTATCAAAGGATCCTCACATGCCATATGGCAGAGTTTTCAATGAGAAAGGGAGTCTCTGCAGCTGTGTCAACTAGGATGTCAAATGGCTTTTGGGCAGACTCATTCAGCTAGTTTCCTGCTCCAGAGTGAATCCTACTGTGGCACTGTGTGAGCCACAGAGACGAGATTTTTTTCCTCACGTCTTCAAGAATGCGGTACAGAATTGTAAACATGGGTTGCAAGGGAGACAAAGCCAATTTAAATGCATGTTACATTTCTTTTCCAGTAAAGGAAAACAGAAAACAAAGCTATAATCCCTCCAAGGACTGTTAGCCTGGACAAACATACATCAATATGCCAGAATGCGACACGTTAGGATACTGTGAATTGCTGCAGATAATTGAAAAAGTATAAAAAGAAAAAAATTGAAAATAACTTAAAAAATTAATGAGTCAAAGAACTTCAGAGAAAAATTAAGAACCTTGGAAAAAAATCCCAAGTAACCAAAATGATTTTTCATCACCCCGGGAAGCTTTTAAAAGCTTATTCAAAGTTTACATGGCAGGTAACTACATCCTGGGAAGAACAGACTGATTTAGATTTCTTTTTGAGAAAGGGAAAAATTTCCAGCAATTATTGCTGATAGTATTAAATAGGACTTCTTTAGAGAGTTATTTTAAGAACAAATTCTACAGTGTTTTTTTCTGATTGTCTTTAAACTCAGAATCACAATGCATAATTAAATCATATTGTGTGTTTTCCTAAAAAATTCTGTTTCATCCTCCTTTCTTTAATAAATGAAATTCAGAGCTTCTTTAAAAGACATCAAACAAGCATCTTTTTTCTCTGCCTGTGAGGAAATTTTCTTTATAATTTTAAGAAACATTTGTTGAAACAGGAGAAGAATAGTAAAACAGAGGGGTGAACCAGCTTTGACACTGCTGGGGCTGCCCGAGGCTGCACAGCATCCAGCTGCAGACGTCCTTGGCTTCTGCTGCTGCAGACAGCAGTCAGCTGCAGCTAGAAGGGAAAGCTGTCAGCTGCAGCCTGCAGGGAAAGCTGGCTCCTTCGCAAGGAGCGAGCCCCAAACAAAGTGGTGTAAAAGCGTAGGCAGATGCAAAGGATGAGAGAGGGGTCTTTCTGTAGGTTCCAGCCGGTGTATTGCCCGTGGAAGGTCCATGGACAAAGACAAGGCAGGGAGAGAAAACAGAGTATTTTATACGGGGGTGGAAAAAAAGGGAAAACCAATGGGGATCGAGTGAGAAGGAGGGGACAACAGGGGAATATCCAATAGAGATAACTTAAGGGAGGGAATTACATGAGTAGACCGGTGGGGCCTCAAAGATGGAAGAACTTTCCAGAACTAATACATAGGCAATTAAGGGATATGCAATGAACTTATACATAAAACTGAGAACTCCTGAACCAATAAACTTAAAACATGTAAACTAAGAACCACTAGGAACATGGGAACTCACAGTAACCACCGGGTGAGACTTAGACCTCTGTGTTCTGGAGGCCTGACCAGCAGTCCGCTGAATGCTCTGCTGCAGGGGCCACTGCCACATGCACTGCAACATCGCTTACTTGTGCTACTAAATCTATATGATTTATCACATGCGCAGCAACAGATTAATTCAGGCATGAGCATAATGCCACATCATGGCCAGAAGTATAAGGAATGAGAAAGTTGCAACACTGCCTTAAACAAAGCCATAGTTTCCTCATGACAGCTCTTCAGCAAGATGGAGTAGCTCTGTTTACTTCAGATTATAATGAGGCATTCTTGTAGCTGGTAGAGCAGCTGAGATCCCCCGTGAAACTCACAGAGGCTCTAAGAAGTAATGAAAAGCAGACAGAGAAGGAAAGCAGACCTAGCTTCGGCTGAGAAGCTACTGATGGAAAGAGCATAACCTTCCCCATCAAGTTTTCTGAGTGTAGATACACGTGTGGCTTTCATCTATTGGGAAGTGCAAGCACTGCAAAATCCTGAAAGATTTTTATTTAAAAATAGCTCTAGCAGTATGAAAACGATTTTCTGCAATGAAGTATAACAAGCTCCTTGTGAGGGTCATCACCTTTTTTCCTACCTCTCCTAGTATAAAATCCGCACAAATGATAGTTAGCAAGGTCACTAAAATTCAAGCAAGTGATTTTCTGCATTAAAGTGATTAAAATCACTCAGAGACAGAAGAGAGTAATTTTATGTGCTAGAGTCATGGAAGACATGTAATTACATTTCAGTTAATTTACAGGATAGAAAAGAGAAGCAAAGATGAAGTATTACAGGTCTATTTTAACTACCAGATATGGCAATGTGCTCCCACTTCTTGCTGTATGACAGTGCCTAAGTACTTTGTATTAGACAAGCAAGAAATTCAAAGGCCAGTGATGTTTTAGTTCAGTTGAATTCTATCACATAAAAAAAAAAAATATTTTCTTTACATCCTGCACTATCTCCACAGAGAAAATTTTCCGTACATAGTGACACAAAATTAATGAAAATAGCAAGCTGAAACCTTTCTAATGCTTTAGAAAGCCAATGGCATGAAGGGAAAATTTGTTTAAAAGGTATGTGATTTCCAAAGAGTCTGTTGTTGTCTGCAGATCAAGTATCTGTAGAATTAGCACTGTCACTTAATCACTGGATTTCATTTCAAGTGTTCGATAAATTTATTTGAAGGAATCAAATGAGCATGGAACCCCATTGCCATAGACACTGGGAGAAGTACTATCTATTCCTCAAAAAACAATTGTCATCTCAGACTGGTTTGAGTATTATATGGAAAAGTAATCCTTGCCTGGGCTCTACAGTTTTAACACAAAATAATCAGTGTGATGTAGTTTTCACTATTTCTGTTAATTCAGAGCACTTTCTGGGACTAGAGACCAACTTCAATCAAAATTTTAAAAGACAAACCATTTAAGGAAAAGGTCAAACTTCATGGGAGGCTTAGCTCTGTACTGTTTTTTGTTGGCTCCATCATGTGACATTTTCTGTCCTACACAGAGTTTCCAAGCCAACACTGCAGAGGTCAATGACAGACACAATTAACAAGCGACACTTTGGAACAAGTTTCTTGAAAAAAACTACTACTTTTATAAAGCTAGCAAACTCTCATGAATATTCTAGTTTAACCTAGGGGTTTTTGTTGATTTTTTTTTATGCTTTCTAGCCCATGGGATTTCCCCTCCTCAGTGTTTGTATGGTAGGTATCTTATCTTCAGCCTGGGTTATTTTTCAGATTGCTTCTTTGAATTCAGACAATAAATACCCTTTACCTTTTCACGTCTGCATTCCAGTCATTTGCTACTTTGAAATGAATTAGGAATGGTGGTCAGACTTACTACCTTGTGGCTGGATAGAGACATCAGCATTTCTTACTCTCCCATTGCTACATTCGTGCAGGAGTTGTGCATTCTCCTCTTAAGTTATTTCATACACAGCAGGGATCATAATTTTGCCTAATTCTACCTGAGTTTCCCAATCAGGCTGAGACATTTTCTGGAACCTCTTAGAACTTTTACTTTTAAACCTTCATTTGAATCATCTCCTTTTCTGAAATTCCAGTTCAGTTGCCTAAGTTTTTCTCAGGCTCTTGGAAGCTTATCCTAAAAAATGTAAAGAAAAAAATACTATAAAGGTTTATTTTAATTTTATTCTCAGTAGTAATGCTCTGAAACTTTTGAATTATATCATTTTTAGAAATGCAGTGTCTTCTGTTGAATATATTGCTAAAACTCATGTGGGATATGACAAATACATTGTAAATTTATGAACCTTCTGTCGTTCCTCAGTTGTGGGAACTCTTTTGAAATCAATGGCAAAATTTTTACTAATTCATTAAATACCTCTCTATCTTAGTTATAATTATTCCAAGTCTGGTTTTTTCAGCCGTCTTTCATTTAGGCTAGGACATACAAAGCAAAACAGACAGAGTAAACTCTGAAGTGTATGTTTCTATTCAATTTTCCAAATAATTGAGAAACCAGTAATTCATCCTTAGTGACAAAGACTATAATTATTCCCCTTTTTATAAAATCATCAATTTACAGTGAACAAGAGAAATTTTTGCCAGATACAGCATTGTACTCTTCAAAGCAACGGAGAATAAATGAACTGAAATTATGTCTCCCAAGAAATTATTCAACTTCATGTAAATACTGTGTGATTGACGGTTTGGGGGGAGCACACAAATTCAACTAATGCACACATTTTTCCCTTCGAACCTTCTCTTGGCATAAAGCTGGAATTCTGCACACAAAATAGAAGCTTTTTATTAAATTCAGCTTCTGCTTGTCAAGGTAAGAGTTTTCTTAACTTGTACTTGAACTGATTTAATACAATTCTTTATAAGTTCTTTGTCACAGGTGGAGTGGGAGCTTCAGACAAAGTTTATTAGAGGAGCTCTCCCATGGAGTCATGAGGTGCAGAAAGGATTCCCCTGCTTTCTAAGCTTCTTCTCAGAGAGGAGCCTGGGGGCAGCTGGATCCAATCTTAGGCCCAGACTTTGTCAACAGCATAAGTAACTTTGTCCCATAGGATTAAAGATGGCAAATTAGATATATTTCTATAAAATGAGTTATTTGTTATGACAAATGATTAGACAAAAGATATTGATCAGAATTATTTACTACTCAGTATAAAAGCTAAAGCTAGTAGTAGCGTGTAATACAGTGTAATGCACTATATCAAAGCAAATATATTAAAGCAATTATATTAAAGCTAGCAAAAAGGAACAGTTGTTAAGTAGAGATTGATGTAACTCACCACACCAAAGCTCGTGGGCAGATTTCTTTCACTCGACCTCGAGGAGTGTCCTTGGGGGGCATCCCCACTTCCAGGGAGGGAACATCATACATTCCAAGAAGGAGTATGTTAGAGGAGCCTACGGTATGAAAGTGGACTGGACTTTGATAGTGTAAAGTGATTGACTGCCAGTCACAGGTCTCCAGGTCTTCTTGGCAGCTTGTCTGCCAAATCTTTGCCTTACTGTCAGGATGTTAATTTTGGGCTGATGAGCCAGACTGGTTTTAGCACAATTCAACACCAAAAGCAGCACATGGCAGCCCCCTTTCAGCCCACCACTGATAGCTCGCAAAAAAGGGCATTGTTTGTGTTGTTTGACCATGTTCCAAGGGCAAAGAGTCCCGCTACACTCTCCTACTGCAAATGCAGATAATATGGAAAAGTACATTAAATTACTCAGGATGGATTAATATATTTCATAAAATATTTTATTCACTGAAAAATCCTATCTCAAATTGGTGAAAATTATCCACAAAACTAAACAAGTATCATTAGTGCATCCAGTCAGAAATATTTTGTAGCAAAAAAGTGCTTTTGTTTTCATTTACCACTTCAAAATTTTCAGATTAAAATGTAACAATTTTATTATGAAAAAGTAAATTAAAAAAATCCAACAATTTTTTCTTCTTCACTTCTTCTTCACTTGCAGTGATTTGGCAAATCCCAATTCTTTTTTTTTAATGCTCTGAAATTCTGGTTCAGCCAAAACAGCCACCAAATCCTCATAATTATTCACTGTATTGCTTTGAGCTGTTCAGGAAAAGTAGTGTAATGAAAAATTAGAAAGTGAAAAATAGTATCATGTACCTCTATGTTAGTATTTCTTTAACTTGCATGTCTGAGTGTTCAAACTTAATATAAAATATATATTTGGGGGCATTAGCAGAGATTTCTGACGTCAGGCATATCAGCTAATCCAGGCAGCCCCTCTTAAAGAAGGGAAACTGATCTGCTGTGGTTGTTCTTCTCTAGACAGTGGCAGGAGACCCACTGACCAGGACATGTCATCTGCAAGAGCAACTAAAGGAGAAAGCTGCACATTAAGCAATAGAAAGACACCACTGTCTTTTGCTGGCTGTACCCTCACATGCTGAATGCACTGAATGCTCTCTTTTCTAAAGACAGGCAGAATAACTGGTTATGACTCAGAATATAGGGTTTAAATAATGAGTTGGTCTGTCTCAAAATTAATTCCTGAACAAAATATGCAGTGGGTTTTTTTTCAGGTATTTCTCTGCTAAGTGCCACCACAGACAAATACATATCCATATTTCAGGAATTGATGTAAGGGTACAGAGGCTGGGGGGAAAGGAAAAAAAAATGTATAATAGCATCACAGAACCGTCTGAGCTGGAAGGGCCTGAAGAATAATTGAGTCCCACTCTTAAGTGAGTGACCCATATAGGGATCACACCCACAATACTGATGTTATCAGCATCGTGTTGAGTGTAAGGGCTGTGAGCCCTTGGCACAAGAGCCCTCTGCACTCCCTTGGAGGAGAGAGGCGTGAGGCCAAAAAGACTTTCCCCAGAGATATGCAACCTTCCTGGGTCATGGCGACAAAGTGAACCACCCCCAGCATGCTTTGTTCCTATATGGTAATAGTCTGTACCCAGCTGGCTAATCGGTTTCTACCCCACCCCCTGCCTTTCCCATAAAAAGCCCCTGTCTCTGCCCCTGATCATGGAGCATTTGTCCCTGGCCTCCCTTTCACAGGGGCTGCTGGACAATAAAGGCCATCTCTGTGGAGCTGCCATACGAGGCTCCCGGCTCTCTGTCCCCGAGTTCGCCTTGGGTGATTTCACAAAGAGCTGAATCACAACAGCTGGAATCACTTGTAGTTGAGAAATCGCTGCACTTGCTGAAATCGCCTGCTGTCCAGGGGGGCCTGCCATGGCCCCTGGGAGAGTTGTTCTTTGCAGGACGCTCTCTCTAGGAAGGTCGTGGCATACCGGTGCTGACCAGCATCGGACCCCCTGCGATAGTTGAGCATTGCAATTATTGTCAGACCATGTTGCACTGGAGAGTACGAAGGTGTACCTGTACCTGGGCACATCTCCCACAGGGGTGCTGACGTGTAGACACTGAAAAGCTTTGGTAGAGAATTTTTTCAGCTTTCTGCAGCATTTTGTGAGAGCTCTGTGTTTCTCATGAAAGCTATGATAAACACTGCTACGGGTTTTTGTAAACTGGTTTTTTATCTGTGCACCTGGGATCTATTTTTCAGAATTGTTATGGTACACAGTGAAATAATATTTTGACGTAGGTGTTGTGAGCTTTGGCCAATAGGACAGGGGATGGCTGGTCGAAGAACCAATAACCTCCTGTCATCTTTGGGAACCAAGTTATATAAATCAAATTATAATTAATTAAATAACCACTTTCTTCCTGAACTTGGATTATGTTGTTACTCACCATTCTCGGTATGTCACAGCCTGTCCTGGTGTAAGAGCAGGGCACAGCCTGCAGGTGGCACTGGGATGTGCCCTGCATGATCCCACCGGGGCTCTACCTGTGAAGCTGCATCAGTTGTGGCCAGTTCCGAGAGGACCTGTCCTCTGCCGGGGGTACCACTGCTCCCGGCCGAGCCGGCCGTGTCACAGTGCCCTTCCTGTGGGAGCTGCCGCACCCAACCCTGGCCATTAGTGATGTGTGGGGCTCCTCTTAGAGCTGTAGGGCATTGCCCAGTGTTCCTCCTGACTCTGTCCAGGTCTTGTCAGCCACCATGGTATGAGCTTTAGGCTCCTGGTGGGTCTTTGTGCTGCCCTGAGATTTTCATGTTTCAGGAAACCGTCCCGTGCACTGTGCTAGAGCACTTGTATGGGGATCGTACTGGCACCGGAGCTGCTCTGCTCTGCCACGCTGCGAGTGTGCTGAGATCTAGAGCTGGAGTGATCCTGCTCTTCTTCTGCAACACTCCTCATCCCCATACAAGATGATTTCTTGATCTCTCTCATCAGTCTACAATCCTTTCTTCTTGCGTGCCTTCCTGCTAGAGGTTTAGGAAGCAAGTTTTTCTCTTGTCTTCCTCCTCTGTGTGAATAAACTTAAACTACCTCCTTAATACCAATGTTTAGGCCCTAGCTAGGCATTGCATAACCATGCCCTTTTGTCTGGGGAAAACTCTGTGATGCACAAGATTTTAAATGTCAGGCTGCAAGACTTCTGTATCAGTACCACAGAACAATGAAATGGGGGCCAACAGACTTTTCCAAGCTGAAGCAAAGGTAATTTATTTCAAATGCCCCTGAAAAAAAAAAAAAGAATATGAACATCTCCTTCTACTCAACTGCCAGAAGAGGATAAAAAAACAAGTAGCAACAAGAGGCTATTCTTGGCCCATCTTCATTAAAAATGTGTAAATGTCAAACTACCTTTGACCGCTTCCTAAACAAGTTTCTCCAGTCACCACTTTTTTTTTTCTTCCGCTGCACTGACCTGAAAAAGATGTGTCTTAATACTGGATATTCAAATAGCTATTCTAGACATTTTCCTGGAAGTCACGACAAATACTGAAGAATTTAATGAGAAAATTTTCAAGTTAAAATTCAGTGAAGCTTCTAAAATGAAAGCATTGCAAGGTTTGCTGATCATTAAAATATTTGTTTTAGTAAGCTCTTCAGCTTACTAAAGAGACTTACTAAATTGATTGTTGATTTTGTAAATGCTCTACATAACCTGTTCAGGTTAATGAATTCTGTATGTGGCAGAGAGAAATAAACTGGAGCTGAGATAAACCACTGAACTGATAAAATGATACCTAGATTCATAATTTATTGAAACAAAAATGTAACATTGTTTTGCTTTTTTCACACAGACATCCAGATGTAATTGATACAGATGTCAATGACCAAGCATGAGCAGTGCTATAGATTTGGGTGCAGAACATGCTTTGTGATATTCCCCAACTAAATATCTCCAAAATAATTGCAGTGTGAATAACTCTTACTCTGGCAGTGTGCAGTGACTTCACTTCAACACCACAAATGTATAACTTCTCATTACGTTAGCCAGTTGGCATACTTGTAGGTGATTGCTACATAGAAAAAAAAAATGTAGAGTTTTCTGTGATGATCAATGAAAGTGGTGCTCGTTGCAGCTTTTGCCACTTCTGTATTGCCCAAGGATGATCTCTGCTCATTGTTCTACCTGGGAAAACCTGCAGGAATGTGAGCATGGTGCAGCAAATATGAAAATGAGGACAAGTTCTCTTGTAGTTGACAATAAGAGCAGTGTAGTACAAGAGCAGACTCTACCTGTCTTTCCTAGACTCATGAGTGTTCACAGCACAGCTCTTGAGAGAGGGGGGAAAAGAGAAGTATTGACAAGTTATATTTTTTGATCTTGGCTCCTTGGGTGGTTTTATCCTTTTTTTTTTTAAAGGAATTAACAACAAGCATATGAGTCACTTCTTCAAGGTTCTGTGTATGTTTTGATACCTTAATATAGGAGATGTTGATACCCTTCATTGGTTTATTTGAGCTTGGGCACTTAAACCCTGAGTTTACTCCCCTGAGGAGCCATATAGTAAGAAGGGGCCCTTAGGCATTTTCAGTTCTCTCTATGCACGCGAATCATCCCTGACAGACAACTCCCCAGCCTCTATTCAGACAGCTGGCTGTGGTTGACTCTCTTTTCTTACGCATGAATTTTATTCTCACAATGGTTTTCCTAAATCTTTGCTGCTGTATTATATTTGCCTATTGGTCTTATATGCCTCATTATCTATTCTTCTTTAGTTAATTCAATTTTTCCTCACGGGTTGTATTTGCTGGATCTCTGGTCATTCTCATTGCTGTTCTCTGGACTTTCTCCAGCTGGTCTGTGTCTCTTTTGAACCATGAGTCAGTAAGGTTAATAGAATTTTGATTTACACGATTGCATGACTGATGATTAGTTCTCTGAGCTTGTTTTGCTAATGCTGTTGCACTATACTACATTATTCAAAACTATGTGAAAGATTTGCCTAAAAAACTTATGGGGTTTTTTTGTTTGTTTGTGTGGTGAATCCTCTGCATAATGTTCAGAAATTATCTACAATGATCACAAGCAATAGTCATTCATTAAAATTAATCAGGAAGGATTTGGATAGTTCTTTTTGCAGCTGCAAATTCAGTAGTTAGCAGAAGTGGTTAATTAATCACTTTTTGTGCACTTTCATTTCATAAGCCAGATAAACAGAAACACGACTGACTTCTGTGCTTTTCATCCATGTACGCCAACAGAAACAGAATAATTCTCAACATTATTTCCCCAGATGTCTCCTTCCAAGTCCCACAGAGGCAGCAATTATAAATCTTTTTCTGCCAAACTGTAGCTGTTGGCCCAGTCCCTGGTAGCAGTAATTTGCATACTATTAAGTTCTACACCAGTAACACCTCAGGAGCTCTCACATAAGAAAAAGAGGACACATTTTCCAATGTCAGTTTTACCTAACACAATAGGATTCACATATGCCACATGTCTGCCTGATTCTCACTGAAAATGTAGAGCTCTTTGTTTTCTTTGCAAACACCACTATGTTTGAGAGACTTTCTGTAGCAGGTTTTCCTTTAACTAAAGAAAAAAATGCAGTGTTTTTTCTGATTTGAAGTAGGGGTTATAAGTTCTTATATAACTATCAATTTGTTAAAGCAGGCAGACTCCTTTTTCATGTGTGATAACAGCAGGAGGGAATCCATTTTGTGAATTATTCCATTCTATTTAAAGAAATCAGATTACTGTTTAGCACAATTGAAATAATGTAAAAAGATATTATTGTGCCCAGACTTCCTTAAAGGTCCTCTGCCATGGTTTTAGTGTGTTCTTGCTTTTTCTTACATTCTTTATAGTTTGCAGTTGCCTAAAATCTATCTACTTGGCATGGGAATCTCAACTAAAAAAGGATTAAGCCCAATCAAGATTAATTGCAGAGAGTTGTTTTCTTGCAAGCATTACTATTATAGAAGAGGGATGGTCATGCACAGAAACAAGTTCTGTGTCAGTTGGCATGGGTAAAAAATAAAGATCATCTTTACTTTGGAGAGCTTCTTTCCAGCCAGACATGCTAATTGTTCATGGGTGCTGCTGATGAGTGCTGCTGCACAAGGAGTAGCGCTGGACAGAACTGCACAAATGATGCTGCAGAGCAGGGAGAGGGTACAGTTGGGTCTCCACCACATGATACAGACCCTCTGCTACAGCTTTTCTTTCTTCTCTGCTCCTGCTCTTGGATAAGCACCCCTTCAAACTCAAACACCAGCTGGCTGCTCCCCAGCATCATTCTTGCTTTAAAGCTCTTTTTCCCCAGAGATGATGCAGTAAAAGCAAAGGGAAAGAAATAATAAAATGTCTTAGTGACAACACAGTGCTACATGAGAAAGAGGAAAATAATTATGCTTCCTGTTAGTCTGCTCCTCCAAATCATAGCAACATCTTCTCCCACTCCTCTGCTACATCTTCAAAAGAATGGATGCTATCACCTTGATATAGCATTCGACATTCCTAGCATACCCTGCCTGTCAAGAAACTGCTCTAGATATTATCATGTTGCACATGCCTACATTTCCCAAATAAGAGCTCAGATAAAGAAAGATTTTAAGCAGGAGGAATGTTAAGTTCTTTCTGCCTTATTTGTTTTATTAAGTAGGTCTTTCTGCGGTTTGATAGGTCCTCTACAATGGATTTCCCATGCTGACAAGTTTTCTTTCTTCTCTCCATCCTTCCTCACAAGGCTGAGAACAGAATTTCTAGATAGCCTAACTTCTCAGTTTAATGGCTTTGAACGTTTAAGTAAACCAGAGAAGGATGCTATTTTTATGTTCCTATTTGTTGACATACTGCAGGGAGAGATAGATGTCCTCATCCTCTTTGCAGAGTCAGTTTCATAGGGCAGCACAACTCAAATATCATCAGGAAAATAATACAGGTACTGGTTCTCTTCTTCACTATTTATTGTTACTTTATTTCTTTGTGCTTGCAGTTCTTAAGGGCATAATGTTGGTGTACGGAAAAAGCAGAAAAACAGATATTCTTCAAAAAGAAATATGCTCATTAATGAGAACATTTACCATCTTAAACAACTGTTAAGAATTTGAGACTGAGAGGCATCTTTACTGCCTTCAAGGGGAAAAACATTTTATGTTCCAGCTTGCTTTTTAGTGTATTAATAAAGAGATGCCAGGTTGTTTTTTTCCCTTAGCTCACCCTGAGAATTTTCAGAGTGCTTGGAAAACGTGAACTAGAAGCTTTTGGACACAATTTCAGAAAGACTGTGCTCACTCCCGTAACAGAAGCAGTTTACTTTGTCCCAGTTCTGCCAAGTAAAATGTTACAGATTCTTACTTTTGCTGTGGTTAATTAAAGATTTGTCCAACTTTTACCTCTAAAATCTCAAATTCAAAACCTTTCTGGGGTAAGCTCTAGGACAGCAAGGTAAGCTGCCCCATCCCTCCCTCACACTAATGTGCAAACATGCACAAACACATGCATACACATATTGGCAAACAGATTCAGTGTTTCTTCTGGCATAATATCCTATTGCAAGTCCTTGGCCATTTTAACACACAGTCAGATATAGCTACTGCAACTTGTAGATGGAGAGGTCATACAAACCTGAAATAACTTTAAGGCAATAGACACATGCACTGAAAGAGAACCTGCCAACCCCTTGGGAAACCCAATTTCATACTGCACTTGCCAAAGGAAAAAAAAAAAACAAAGCTAAAAGACAGAGTTAATAAGATAGCTTGTGCAAATATTTGTTATGAGTGAACAAAAGAGAAAACCAGCAGGAGGGAAACTTTAATATTTTATATTCACCAGATTCAGAGCCCAGTAACTACTGAAATGAACAACTTGTCTTCCAGTTTCCTTCAAAAGCATATTGGTTTGGCATCACAAGAGTCACTGAATTACAAACTGCTATTAGTTATGTCCCTACACACTCAGTAATTAAAGCCATACCTGCAAATATGCATTAAGTATTCTCTGGATACAACTGGAGCACTAATGAAGGGTTATTTTCATTCTAGCTGCCTCTTGGCAGCAAGAAATAGAAGCTGTAGCCCACAGCACAAGCTGCAGCACAGAAATATCCGGCTCCCAGTCAGGTTTTTTTCCTCATGCCCACATGTGCAAGCAAAGAAACACAATACAGTGTTTTAGGAATCTAAAACAGAGGCAAAACACGTTCTAGGAGTGTTACAAAGTTATGTCATGGGTTTTTTTATTATTAATGCATATAAAAAACTCAATTAATCCACAAGAGATGAGGAAATACAAGTGATTTAAATAGGAAGGCTTCATTTTGCATTTCAGAACCTGAGGCTTGTAATACAATGCAGTGGATCACCAGAAGTAATGTACATAAAAAGCCTCAAAGAAATGTAGCGTCTACAGAGTTCAACAACTTTCTCCATTCTCTCTAACTCTGTCAAATCTTTTAGACTGTTTCTGCATTTAATTAAAGTACAGGGAAACAGTCAAATGGGAGGATTTCCCTTCAGAGTAAAGGGAAAGACTAATATTATGTATCACCATAGTGCGGATGGAAAAGCTTATACAGAAAAATTTGGGCAGGTATTAACACTTACATATCCAATAACATGCGCATTTGCTACAAAACGTGTGCATCTCCTCCAGTGGGCCCAATTCTTTCTTCTGCAGTCAAAATTCGTTGCAGTTTAGCTGATGACCTTAATTGGGTAAAAAGATTATTAGGTAGATGCAAGAAGTTTTCTCTCCATGCTGCAGTCTGAAGCCCTGTACTTACATATTTGCTAGTCTCACTGTGTAACAACCCAATGATGCTTCCCCAAGAAACTCTCTGGTTGCAGTTTTGGTCACTCCAACATATTTGCCTATTTGACATATTATACAGATCCCCTGCTTCTGTAAATCAGCCAAGTTCCACCAGTATCTCGAATTACTCCGGTACCAATGATACATGGTACTGGCTTGGCTTTAAGGTACTGATAAAAAGAAAAATAGAATTGAGGAATAGTGTTGAGCCTTGCAATATTAACCTTTTAAACTTTCACAATGAAATGTGTAATTCCCAGTGGTGGCGTTCACAGTCCTGAGCTGCTTGTGTTGTATTGAGGCTAAGAACTGAGGCAACTCCAGGAATGTTTGACAACCATGTCAGCATTTTGAGAACAGCAGTTTTAGAGGTCACACTCATATTTCCTGTGAGTGGGGATAGATTTTAATTCTCATCTTTTTGCCTAATAGCATTATGTTGATATATTATTCATACAATGCCTTTGTGCTTCTTTTTAATCAGCTTTGGTGCTGCTTTTAAGAAGTCTTTTTGTTGTCTTCTAATCTTTGCCTAATTTAAGTATATGAGAAGAAATCCTGTATGTGTATCCTCATAGCATTTGTCAGCACTGCAACTCTAGGGAGAAGAAGAACCTGTAACTATGTATCTCCAGTAGATTTTAACGTGCCATAATTTTCCTCAGCCTGTATTTGAGCCTGGTCTTCAGGGGCATTACATTTGCCTTCCAGAAACACTGATTAAAGGGCTTAGAAAGCTTCTGTGTACTTGACAGACACTTCCCACCAGCGCTGCAGGGGATGTTCCTCTCTTCTTTCTCATGCAGAACCTCCCCCGAGCCCCTTGGGCCAGGGTGCTGTCCCTGTGCTCCATGGGAGTGAGCCAGCTACCATGGGAGTGAGCCAGCACATTGCATCCACTCACACTGGCTGGGCTCTGGAAGCCCTGAAAAATAGAGATCAGTGAACTGCAACAGGAATTAGTTCCTGCTCTGGAAAAAAACCCAGGGTTTTTTCCACTGGGACGCTGAAGGAGCTCACAACATCGTGTTTTTAAGGAAGGTTAAGAGGTTACAGAATCACAGAATATATCTGCTGCCATGTAAGAGAACATTTATATAACCTGCAGGCAGGTTGTAAGTCACAGAGCCAAGCTGGGAGGTGAGTTGACAAGGTCTGCCAAGCGTCTGGGACCTGCCACCCAAATGCTGAAGCTGAGAAGGCTCAAACTTCTAGCTGTTAAAGGTTGCATTTCCTGACATGGGAAATCAACTACCACTGAGTCATAGCATCACTTCTCAGTGTCTTTTGAAATGAGATAATTTTTGGCAAGAATTGAAATATCTGCCGCGCAAAAGGAATTTTGGGGTGGACTATCTGTCACAAATGTATTGAAGAGGTAGATTAGTCCATCAAAGTCGAGGTTTTCCCCGTCCCAAGAATTGTAACTGAGAGTCTGATAATTAACTTTAGGGAACCCATATTAAATTTTATGGAGAATTTTCAGCAGCACACACTGAAAATTCTAACCTGTTTGTGCGTGCAAATTTTGGACAGTATGTTGGAATTCCTACTGCAGGTAACAATATTCACCGTCTCAGAAAGACAGTGAAAAATATGTGTCAGCATACCATCCATATCAACTAAAGAAATTTTCTTCTTTTTTTTTCTCAAAGCAGTGCCTTTTTCTATATGAGTGCTCACTTTTAGCACTCAAACAATTGCAGAACACCATGTTATCCATAGTCATTAACAGAATGATCCACAGAAACATATAAGCACTTTTGAAATAATTGGAGCTTTGAGTTGGAAGGACTCATCTAATTTATGAGATATTCTAGCATCTTTGGTATCTTCAGGCACTGACACGTGAATTCTCTCATGAGTCCAGTCTTCATGAACACTTCAGCTGATAAATAGAGTAAACTCTATCTGTTTTGCAGAAGTGAGCTAACTTACTCTTTCTGATGCATTTTAGTAACTTTAACAAATACACGCATTTAGGAATTTGCCTTCTTCATGTTTCATCATATTTACAGAATCCTGTTCAGGATACTTTTTTTTTGCAGAAATTTCAGTTCATAAATATTTTTTTAAACACAAAGACATTGTGGGACAACATCTCCTAAATTAATCTCAGTAGCTCAGCGTGGCTTCAAACAAGTTGAATTTAAATTATAAGGTCCAAGTACTACAAGCAAAGCCACCATACTTCAGATATCTAAAATTTAAAAATAACATACAGAAATGACTTCGACATGCTAAACAAAAAACACAGAACTCAGACTTAAAGTAAAAATATTATCCAGGAACATTGCTTGGAATTAGTCAAACGAATAGTGTACTAGTTGATTACTGCATTTCGTGTTATTTTCCTGAATAATGCGGAATGTCATAAATACAAAATATAACTGTTAAACTGGAAACAGAGTAGGCAATTTATCTTCACTACTGAATTTATCTTTAGATGTCAACTAGAAGGACAAGCTTTCAGTTTATCACTCATGAGAAATACCTTGCTCTGCCTAAGTACAAAAGGGCATAGGTTAGCAGCTTGAAATTGAGAGAAACATTCTTCCTTATGCAGACATAATTCATGAAAGCCTATGAATTTACCAATGTTTTATCAAAGAGCTCTTCACTGGTTATTTGCTGTTTCTTAATTTAGACTTTCTGAAGCTATGGGGTTTGTGTCAAGTTATCATGGCCATGGTACACATTTCACTGTGCAAGGAGAAAAATTGATCCAAATAGGAAACATAACAGGTTGAGAGAGTCGCGTTGGAAATGTAGTGTTTCAGTTTGCTTCAGTGTCTACAGCCTTTGCCTTCTGTTCAATAAGCAGCATCTCAGACTCCTCAGCATCAGTTATTTTCCTGATTAGTAAAAGTTATATTGTGTATGTAACACATCTTACTACTAAAATCACATTTAAAATTCAAGTGACATGTGGATTGTTTCTCATTTCATTTCCTAGGGATTTCTAAAATAAAAGAGCAGTAGAATGAGCACCCAAATGATTTAATATTTCTTTTTAAGAGATAGCTCTTGATTCCTATCAAATAGAGCTTCCAAGAGTGCTCAGTTTTAAAATAATATTATGAATATCCCTTCCCAAAATAGCCAGTGAACTGAAATACACTGTTTCTCCTAAAAGAATTCTAGTACTCTTTTGCATAGGACTCAATATGTTTTTACTAAGCATGAAGTCTACTGTGTATCCTTCATTACTACTGCATGTTTTGAAAGTGGGCTCATTTACCTCTTGGTCATCAGTTAGAAACCTTTTTTCTTGTTGTCTCCCCTTTTTTATTCCCATTTCAAGGCTCAAAACAGACTAGATGTCTTTGACCAAAATATAACACACTCTCCAGCATAAAAAAAAACAAAAAAACCCCAAAAAAACAAAACATGACTCTGTAAAAGTGATTGAGAAAACCAATCCATATCACAAGAAGGCCATGACACTTATGGCATCGTATTGTCACCTGGCCTGTCTTCATGCTGCTGGTGTTGTTTAGAGATGCTTATGGTCATCTCAGAGGTAATGGGTTTTGTCCTGGTCTTTACTTCTGATCCATCTCAGATGAGTTCAGTCATTACTGCCTCAGAAATTAGCCAAATGAGGTGTGTGTGAAAAATGCTTTGCTTTCTTTTCCCTAATTAAGGATAGAGCTCTTTATTGCTCTCTCTCTCTGACTCAATTTACCCAGATGGTCCACTGCGTGTCTGCCTTTTATGAAGTTTGTATTTATAAACAGGTTAGATGATGCAAGCTATAATACTTAATAGTATTAAGTTCTCAACTGCAACAGTAACCAGACTTTCAACGAGATGTAAGTAGCAATAATTCACAAATTTTCTATGCATTAGACTAGACTGTCATCACATACTTTCTGAATTCATGTCATAACTTAATTCAGTCATCACATAATCTGAAAGAGAGAATGAATGTTGCTCACTAGATGATACCATGAAAAGCTTTACTTTTCATGAAATTGTCAGAATATTTATTTTTCCCTTCAAGTAGTACAGTTCATCCTCACCCATATTCCTGATTTGGTCCTTTTGTAGAAATCTTCTAACTTTTGCCATTTACCAAGTAATCACTTGCTTGAAAAATTCTCATCCTTTCTCAGAACCCTAAGCTCATTTTATTTCAGGCAGGAAAATATGTACCGGTTAAAATAAAGAACCTTCACTCTTTATTTTGGCAACAAAGAAACTTGCAGTTTCATAGTGAAAATCAACTTTTCTTTTGCTGCAGGCCAAAGAGGTTGGTTAGAGAACATTTAGGAACTCAGCATTCCCTGTAACGGAGTTTTGAAACCCTTTAACAGGCGAAGAAAACCAAAACCACACAATGGGAATTTACTCTGAGAATACTCATGTCAGGTACAAGGTAACTTTTCCATCTTTATTAAGCCATTTCACAGACAATCCACTCACTCCTTTCATGGAAAAAAAAGTGCAGTGTAGTTTCTTGCTCCTGAATTGATTGGAGTATGGTAAAGCTTCTAGGGAAATCAGTAAGAAAAAACACTTAATGCATGATATTGAGCCATAATTCCTTTGGGCCTTGCTTATTTCCAGTTCTCATTATGGCTTTAAATAGCTGGTTAAAAAGGTGCAGATTGGCATCTTTGATAAACTTCTGTTTATAGCAGTTAATGTTAAAAGGTGACAAAAAATATATATAAAAGAAAAAAGAAAACCTCATGAATTCCAGTTGTTCTGTTAGAAACAAAAAGGAATTAAAATTTCATGACACAAAGTGCTTTACCTTATTTATGGAGGTTACATAGGAAGATTGTAATGGCTTATTTATTTGCAGGATAGTTGTTGCTGAAGGGTCCAAAGAGAAATAGGAATAGCCCATTCTACTAGGGCTGCTAAATCATTGGAGAAAAGGAGATCTACATCCAAGATAAATTTTTTTTAATTAAAAAAAAAAGTAAAGAAAAACTGAATGGTCTTCAAAGAAATAGATCCCTTCTTCAACCTTGATAATACCCTGGTTGATATAAGTTTCTTTTGTATCTTTGTCCCTTTCTCTTTGTTGCCTTCTTATTGTGTGAAGATTAATTTATTACACTTTATGCCAAGAATTCCCAAGACATGCAAGAAAAAGGTAGCTGATGATAATTTATAATCAATTATCCAAGAGAAATCTAAAAAAATTGTCCGAAACATACATTTTCTAACATTGTTTCTAGTTTTATTTATCTTCCTGATTTAAACCACAAAAGTAATGAAGACTGTGGAATTTCGTATCAAAACACAACTGAAACATTACAAGTAACAGTATTACAAAGATAAAAGTGCATGTTCCCACTGCTCTCTTATTTTCTGCATGACTCTGCACTAAATTTCATTTTTATCAGAGAATCAGAATAAATCAGACAATAGCAAAGGGTAACAAAAGAAATTAATTAGCTTCCCTGTGCCTAAAGGTCACAGATTAATTCATTTTAAATAAGTATGAATTTTAAAGACTGCCTCTTTGCTTTTTTTAATAAAGTTCACGTTGAGAAAAAAAAATGAAAAAGAAATAATTTGATGATATAAGAATGCAGGGTTTCCTGATATGCTTTAGTATTTTCTATTTTAATTGAGGATGACATAAAAAGCAATGTCAAAAGAACCCTGCATGGTTTTGCTTCATTCCTTTTCCTCTTGAAGTCCAAAAAAGCTCCTTTCTTACTCTGTAGATTATTGCCTTCTATTTATTAACAATTATAACTAATATATGCTGTCACTAATCTTGAGGATACACAAGAGTGAATAATCTAATGCAAGGGCCAAGCTTCAGAATAAATAAGCACAAGCATAAAGTAGCAAATCTTTACAAAATTAAAATCTAAATCTTAATTCTAAGGGAGTGCTGGATTTGCCTATGGTTCACATGCAAATTGAGTTCAGGGCCACATATTACATTAAACAGCAAGATCAGAACCTCAATTTTCTTACACTGCAAGAGTGGGACTAGGGCTTTTGAGACTCAAATTCTACTTAAAGCCCCTGCCTAGACAAATTTCTTAAGCAAACGATTCATTTTCCACTTCTCTGGTGTTCTGCTAGTCGTCCCTATTTTGATTATGTGGGCTTTATGAAATAAATACCATCATTTGTTCAATTTTTTCATGGGCCCTAGAAGGATTTCTTCCTGAGTGAACAAAATACTTTAAATAATACAGGGTGGGGGGGTTTTAATTCTGTGCACTGAGCTAACAAAGCTGTCATACTTCTGTCTCTTCGCCTCTCTTCTACATGCACTTCAGTGTTTGGACTGATAAAATCGAGGGTACAGAAAGATATGTTGAAGGAAGGCTTTGCCCATAACATTTCTTTGTGCCTACTACAAAAATAAGAGTGTGACTTTGCAGTCTGCCACCCACCCTGAACTTAATAAAATTACACTTTTATTAATTGTAACAATGTTATAAACAGTTTTATTGACAGCTTCTTGACTGTAGTTTATTTAAACTACAGTCTCCGCCATAGTATCCAGTTTGGGGGTTGTAAGAAAAGATCATAAATGTTTTCATTTTTTGTAGGATGCTGGAACACTGTAGTCTTATAAAACACAGAAGATGCTACTGTTTGTGCCTGGGACAACCATACCCTACAAAGCCATGAAGTCCAGACCCATAAAATATTCTGTAGGAAAAAGAGGATGTGGTAGTTGCTGCAAAAATAACAACAGCCTCTGGCACTATCCAGTGTAGAAAGAAGAGAGAGGTTTGCTTCTATATAGGTATCATTGAGGTAAATGTGGGGTCTGGAATCCTCTCTCCCAGACAAAGGTAATAGGTTCCACTTGCCTCTTTCTATCTGAAGGCTGATCCTTACATAATAACTACTTTGTGGGGGTTTCAGCATCAGGAAATGAGGATGATGCTTTCTGAGTCATTCTGTCAACTGGATCATGCCTGGATCTTATTGTCAATGGCAATCTTGAAAAGGGCCCTGCCTGCTCCTACTCCACCAGCAGCAGCAGCACAAGACGTGGGCAATCAAACAAAATGCAAACAACAGATAACTTGCTGGATTGGCTTTGTACATTGTTCTGCTTTCGCTTTGAAAACAGACAGGAAGATCAATTGCTAAGTGGCTCATTACTTGTCTTTTCTTCTCTTTTATACAAAGCAAGACAATAATTAGGAAACAAGCACTTTAAAGGAAACCAGATGACATTTTACGTCTGCACTAAAATAAAAAAATGAACAAACCCTCTGCACAAAACTGAAAAATAAATATTACCAACCATTTACATTGTCCTCTTGGGATAGCTTCATAGCATGCTGTAGCACTGAGGCTTGACAGAAGCTCAAGGTGTCACTGCTGAGCAAAGCTGTTAGTTCACAAAACCTCCTTAGCCCGTGGGCAAGAAGTTCAAAGCCATTTATAACATCACTTTTTGCCAGAAGGGAGCTGGAGTATGTTTTTAATACTAGTTCTGAGGCACAGAGTAGACACAACAGAAAAGACTGATTTCGTCATCACACATGCCTCACATGACTCTGATAACCATCACAGAGGCGTCATTTGAAAAGGTTTATTTACTGCTTTCAAAGCTCAGAAAAGGGTAAGTACTTATGAGAGACGCAACAGGTCCATGTACCTGACATGAAGTGCTCTTGCACTCACAGTGCTAGTTCAGGACCAGCAGATCTTGCTGTGGCACCAGCAACTAAATTCATCTAGCCTTTCCTTACCATCCTCCTCTACAAAGCTGAGTGAGGGGACTAAGCAGAGATTTCCACAGAGATTTACCAAACAGCCTGTTTAAACCTTGTGCCTGGCTCTCCAGTATCCTTTCTTTACTATGGCTTTGGGTGTCTATGGTTAGGCTCAGAGGAGGTGGCCCATGGCACAAAAAGAGGACACCTCTGCTGCCAAACTCTGCAACATTCAGTCCTTCATACTGGAAGGCCTTGACAGTTTGTTTTTAATTTCTTGCTATGGGTATGTGAAAGAAATGGCTCAGCTCCTTGAACTCTTCCCTGAGCATCCCTCTTGAAGCAAAGAGATCTGCTCATTGCATTGGGTGCAGGTGTTAGAGACCAATAAACAGAATTAATCAATTGAATTAAAGGAAGTGGTGATCTTCATGAAAAATGTTGTAGCAAAATAACATTGTCCATTTTCTTCATACCAGATATTTGCAAAAAATCTGTGACAAAAACAATCTGCGAAAAAAAATCTGCTTTTTCTTTTTGTGTGTGTTAAGTTTACTGCTGGAACATGTTTAGTTTGATAAAAAGTTCTGACTGCTTTCTGTGGGTTTCAACAGCCCACAACTGAGGCCACACATTTCAATACTGCATTAGTGTGCCATGCCGTGCTGCCTATGTGTTGCAGATATTGCTCTACTGCTTTAAGACCCCCAAAGGAATATGTACAAGTAAACAAGGGAATAAAAGACATTTCATCCATTCAGGTGACAAAGTTTGTGTATACTGCTGCTTAACTGAAAAATTAAGAGGATAACTTCCAGTGGTCCAGAAGGTAGCTGTGGCATTAAGAACTTGCTATCTTCACATCATTGTTCCTTCCAGATGAAAGTTTAATTTGGCTCTTTTGGTTTCAAGAGGGATAAGACAGCCTGCATGCTAAGACAGAGATAAGGTAGCAGAACGTAAGTGCAGTCTGCACATCCAGTTGCACACTCATCCACCGATTACCCGTTGCTGACCATGACCTGTTAGGTGGGATGGTAGAACCATCACTGGCTAGGTGGGGACTGTGAAGTTATGGCTTTGGCAACTCCTGTTTCCTGCTGTTGAGGTGAAACCAGAGATCCTGACTTGCCCTTCCTAATTTGTAAGCTTCAAAGTCTAATATGGATGCACATGCTGAATCCCTATAGTTTACTTACTGGCTTCAGTTTTAATTTTGTTAAATACAGATAATTGGGTACCAGCTGCAACAATCTAAATACAAAACTCATAATACACCTTAAAAGGTCTGTGGAGTTCAGCAGTCTACTTTTCGGTGTGATCCACATGCTACGAATTATTTTGGTATTTTCCCAGAGTTACACACGTGTTTTCTTCAGTTTTGTCTCCATTTCAAACCAAACCAAGGCTTCTCAAAGGCTTTTTCTTATTTGGCCATGGCAAACATTTTTTTTCTGTGCTAACTGCACTGATGAGAAGCTGTTTCTAACATTTTCCTCAGCTAAACATGCACAATGGCATGTTAAATTTTAAAAATTCAACTGTTACTCCGTTGAGACAGCAGAGTTTTTACCTGCTGAGTTCAGCAGTGAAGAGAAACCTCACAATAATCACATCAGTGTAGGCAAATGTAAAGACATGCGCCTTGGGAGAAGCCATCCACACTCAGAAGAAAAAATTCACAACTGAGGCCTCCCGGAAAAGGGATTTTGATTCTGACTACTGGGCTAGACAGATGTCTTGGGGTGACTTTTTTCCCAAACCTGGTGGGGGAGGGGTGGTTGTAACCTGCCTTTCTATCAGAGGATATTTTCCTCCAAATTTGTCCAAACTAGGACAACAGATTGCTACTCTAGTCCAGCAGGGCATACAAATGATAACTTCATTAGTCCTCTTGAAATGAGGGAAAGTGCTTCCACACAAAATTTTAAATGCCATCCCACTTCAATGATCTTCTAAAATATTTTAAATGGGTACATTCC
The DNA here is from genome assembly GCA_013397865.1 of Struthidea cinerea. Classification (NCBI taxonomy): domain Eukaryota; kingdom Metazoa; phylum Chordata; class Aves; order Passeriformes; family Corcoracidae; genus Struthidea; species Struthidea cinerea. Next base: position 1,209,639 of record VZTI01005471.1, on the reverse strand, counting down.
AGAAATAAATTAATGCAATTTTGCCCTATAGAAAAGTCCAATAGTCATTCATAGCAGCAAGGGGTCTAGGAAGACAGATTTGAGAATAAGTGCAGACCTGGCATTTCACAAAAGAGATTAATGGATATTTGTAGACAGAATTGCCTATTGCCATTATTAGATATCCTTAGGTAAGATTGTACAAAACAACACAAGCTGGAATGTTACCATGTTTTCACTAGAACAGGATTATATCAGATTTAACATAGCATAGCTGCAATGTGTCACACCAGCTCACACAACTGATCTGGAAGTAAAGCACAAAATAACAGACATTTGAAATGTGACCTTCATGTACCCAGTGTTAAATGTCCTTTTACGTGTGAGGAACACGCAAACTATTTTTTTCTGTGCAGATAAGCTCTAAAACTTTGAAGGCAAATTTGGAGTAAACCAAGTTAATCAAGGAAAAAATTCTATGGTTTGTTCTAAAGATGTTGGAATTGCTCCAAATAGTCCCTCTTTTAAAAAATGGTAAAATCATGGAATCAATAAGGTTCCATATCTAAGATCATATGGAAGTCACTAGCAACAAATACTGAAACACATTGTCATGATTGTAAAATGCTCTGAAGCACCATTTTGCTCTGTAATATGCTAAAGCTTTCCATCTTTTAGAACAAATTGTAGCTATTGTTCTCTGAATCACATTTAATTTGGCAAAGATTTTTTGAAAGCATCGTTGTATGCGTTTATCAGTGAATTAAGTATTCCTTTGAATAGCGCTGTATAAAAATGAAAGTAATGGATTCAACTTTTTTAGCAATCAGATACGGGATAAAAGTTGCTAGTGTGTTCCACAGAGTGAAACATTATTCATTTTTGCTGAACATAGATTTGGAAGACACCCTTTGGGATTTCTCTTATGCACCCTGCATATTTTTACATCTGCCGTAATTAATTACCATTATATCATGGTAATAGAACCATTAATAGAACCATTTAACAAGCTGAGAATGTGGCTCTACCTGGCACAAATAGTCCTTTGAATCCTTGATGACATGAACTTCCAGGTTCAGGATTGGAGCCAGAAGTCTTTCCATCGAGTTCAGTGTCAGAAACAGATACAGAAACTGTAAACCCTCTAAGCCAAAGAGCGGCCTGAGTAAGTCTTAGAGCTTTGCAGCCAGACTGCTGAACTCAGCACAGACCATGCTGAATTCAGTAGCCTGGGCTTATCACATTTTCCTGAGACTGCTGGAAGCACTAGACACATTGTCTACTCATTATCCACTCAGAAGTGCTAGTGGCACACTCCTCATCAGTTCGTAAAGACAAGACCCTTTTCTTTTTTAATTTCTCTTTAGAAAAACAATGGAAGTGAGCCATTCTCAAATGTACTTCCTCCTGTGTCCCCCAAATGGCACTACTGGTGAAACATTTCTTTCATTTGTTTTAACTGGTTAGCTTCAGTGCCACTTATTTTCACTTGTCCTTTTTCTTACACAAGCCAGCATTAGAGAAACACATTGCTTCTCTCATAGAGGACAAGTTTTAAATGGGCTTCTCATGGGTTTCCATGAAAACTCATTGAAAAGTGATCCAAAGGAGAAGAGTGACTGCATATGATGTGCAGTCATAGCAGAATTTCAAGTGCTGGGCATAAAAAATATGTTAGTGAAAAGTACCTACCACACAACAACATTTGTAGTCAAGTATTTCTGAACAAAAAGTGAAAAAATAACCTCATAAGAAGAAAAGCTTTTCTTCTGAAAACGCAGGGTTTTGGCTCATTAAGTTAGAGTTCAGTAATTTGCCCTAGCATGCACTTTCTGGGTGGCCAAGGCTGAAATAAGACGCATCACATGCCCACAGCTCACTCCATCCATGTTCCCAACAGTGAGAGCTACTTCTGTGCTGGAAACTCTATGAACAACTGTATTGGCATCTTGCTGTGCTCTGGCTAAACTCTCAGCTTTGAAGCTGAGCTCAGGCAGAGAAGCGTATCAGCACAGTTCTGTAATTTCCAGTTTATATCAGACCACTTTGCAGCATAGGCATAGAAAGTCAGATGTGACTAGCCCTGTCTGTGCAGAAATAGCTCTCTTCTTGGGAGTACAGGGTGAGCTCCCCTTTGAGGGTTTGTTGGTGGAGAGGGAGAGGTGAAGGATCCCTACCCTTGTTTGCAGTGTTTATGAGGCAGGTGTTTTCAGCAGAGCTCAGCGTCTCTTGCTCTGCAAAGCTCCTGTCTCAAACGTCTCATACGCTGTTGTTTGTAGCACTGAGATTAGTAGGCAGAACACCGCATGCTTTTTGTGGAAATTGAAGTAGTGTTTCCTGCTGGGCACTCATCATATTCCTGTATATTATTGAAATCCATGGGGGATTGGGTGGTGGTGGGGTTTTTTCAGTTTACTCATTATCTCCCATCTTAACCATATTGATTTTGTTTTCCCTTTTATTTTGCTAGAAGGCATCTTGGACTGAAGTCTCATGAAAGAGACATTTTAATTACCTCACTTTTTTTTCCCCTTTGCGAATCCTTCAAGCATTATTGAACCCAAGTTTGTTTTTAACTTACTCTGCACTCTTTCAAAGTCTATTTTAACAGAAATCAATATTTGAACCTGTAGTCACATTCAAACTGTGTTCAGTTCACAGACTTAACAAGGCTGTGTCCTGTGAAGGAAGCATTAACATGAAATGAGCATGGGACAAGCCTTAAAATGAACTTTTAGATTTTAAAAGGATTACATAAAGATGCACAGATCTGCATTGCAGAGCCAAAGCTTTACACTGAAGTGAATTTTGTTTGTTGAAACAATAGTTGCACTATTATTTTCCAGATGTCCTAATTTGTGTGCTTTCAGTCCAGATTTGGACTCCGGTTGCAACGATATAAATTCGGACTAATTGCTTACCATGTTGGGAGCTTTTTCCTCAACAACAGGAAGAAACCTACTAATTTTTCATTGTATCTCTGGGGCCAGTGCCATTGCCTGATGCAGAGTACCGGAGCCAAGCACATTTCATGGCAGAGAAAGAAGAGAAAAAATAAATACTCTCCACCATTCAGGGTTTCTCTGTGTAACCTATAGGGCCCCAACAACATATAAGTGGGGTTTTAGAATAAGTTTTCTCATCAGCGTCTACTTAAACAGTCTAAGACAAACCAGACCAGTCTGTTCTATACTGATCTAATCCTTAGTATAATAATATAGTATAGTAATCCATATTAACAATTTGATCTCATCTTAAGTTAACCAACCCATCCACCTCTTGCCTATGAGTATTTGAGCTGCATTTTCAGAAAATTAGCAGGAATTTGGATTACCTGATGTTTTGAATGACTACTGTCATATAAAGCAATACAGAGGACTTTCAGAAAATGTCACCAAAACCACATCCTAAAGCCAGAGGCCTTTGAGAAATTCTACAAAATTAAAGTTGAATTTGACAATTTAAGGTGTTTTACTTAAATATAAAATTTCTGTCTAGACAGACAGAACAACTTCTCAGTAACTGAGTCTCAGACAGTCAAATATTCTAGTGAATATTAAAATCCAATACTACCAGTTTGACTCTTAACAAAAGAGAGTTGGCACCTGCTTTCATGGAGGCTAATAACAACTTATTTAATCACAATTGTAAATGTCTTGTAAGTCTGTAAATGTGACAATAGGGTCCCTTGTTTGCCCACCCCTAAATTGTGTTGGTGCCGTCTGTGTATTTAATCTCTTCACAGTTGTACAGTATCCTTCTTAGTTCCTCTTTACGCTAAATCTTTGAGTCCCAAAGCTATAAAAATCAGGTAGTTATATGTTAGCACCAAACAGTTTCTTTTTTTAAAAACAATTAGGGTTTTTTTTTGCTTCTGAAGATGAAATTCTAAACCCCTTTGTAAATGTCCAGGGTTTGAATAAAAAACAAAATAAACATGATTCCCTGTCAGAGCTCCAGAAGACCAAGTTCCTAGACAGAGGAATCACATAGGCATGACTGTTGGTCAGCTTTTGAGAACCTCTTGCAATTCCCTGTGGTAAGAAGTATTTAAAATAAAGAGGAGTAAACTTGGTTGGATGCCTTCCAACAGAGAAATATAGTATTGATTTCCCATGGAAGAGAGAAGCCCATTAAAAAAAAATAAAAAAACATTCCACTGTTTTATCAGACATCTTTTTATTGTAAAATGTGAATGCCTTTTAATTTTGTTAAAATAATTGATAAACATACTCTTCATATTCCTCTATTTGTATAAGACCATTTTCTCTTTCTTCTTTCCTCCATATATCATATAAGATTGAGTGAAAATTTCACTGCAAGGATACATCAGACATCAAGAGCATTTTTTGGAAGAGATAATCTTATATGTGTGTGCTTTCACTGCTTTGAAGACTGTATTTCTGAAAGAGAAATTTACTTGCACTACAAAACATTATTTTTCAAGCTACATTTTTTCTTGTCAGTAGGTCATTTCTTTGATGGAAAATACCCCCTGTAATTGCAAAGAATTAATTATTAATTCCTTTTTCTTGACGAAACTGTGCATTAAATATGTCATTTTGATCTTGTTTTTAGTTGCAGAGAGAGTTTAGTTCCTGAAAAAAAATTTACAGAAATCTCCTTTATTAAAGTGCTTGTGCTCAGGTAAATGAACAATGCATGGAACATGCAAAAAGAACCAGTTGAATGATGCATTGCAAATAAATAAATGCAAACAGCTATACTAGGTAAATGGCTTTTTTTAAAAATGATGTGAAATAGGAGCACTACAAATTAGGTTGAGCATCTTTTACAGAAATTCTTCTCTAAGAGCCAAAGCCATAGGGCATCCAAAAACATGAAATTACATGAGGACAGTTGTTGCAGTTGTGTGTCTCTTTGACCATGCTGAGTCTTCTAGAAAAGAACTTGCATGTGATTTTAAAGGAAAAAAAAAAAGAAGTTGTTCTAAACTTAAATGTCATTTTATCATCTTAGTGAAGTCATAGTGGCTGTTTGGAGAGAATAAGATGAAGTCAAATCACTAATTTCAGTCCCACAAGGGTTTGGTACAAGGACGAATTTCTTACTTGTCTTCTGGCGGTTGTAGGGATGTTCAAGGGACTTTCTTCAAATAGAGTTTTGAGGATTTATCACTTAGTGTATCCCAAGTGCATGCAACATATTTATAATTCCAAACATGCAGTATTCAACAAGATGAGAACTAATCTAAAATATCTTTGACAGCCTTCAGAAACCTGGCAGTCCACTGAGCAGATTATTCTACTGGTTAGCTTCAGAAAGCCCTACTAAATTCTGTGCTAATGAGCACTGTCCTTGTTTACAAAAAGGTGATAGTTATCCTTGCATTTATTGGTAGCTTTGCCGTCTACCACTGTCAAAGTTAAAACAAACCCACATTGTCTGTTTATGCAACTTAATACAAATCAAGGTGTAGATTTTGACATGTTCATCACTTTCAGCTGGTTGTATGTCTATTACGGTATTTATACCAAAACAGAATCTCTGAACAATGTTCAAGGTACATTAGCTTGGCCAGAGTACCACATAATATGCTTTCTAACTCACATGTTTTATGGAACTCCATTGTGCATTCCCACATAAACGTACTTTCTGTTGTGTACTATTCGGTATTTTGCAGTGGTGCTTCCCTGACTTGTCTAGAAAAAAATTACTTATTTCATTTTACGATGCTACGTTGGCTTTTTTTTTCAATTTGATTGGTTTAAAAGCTTACAAGTTATATATTTTCTCAGTTTTCAGTTCACTTTAATAATCACATATTTTGACCACACCTGAAATGATAAAAGACATCTGAATTCGTGGAAATTGTGTGCTGTTCAAAAAACTGTGTTGTGTTTATTGTTTTGATAGAAAAATCCTTCAGTGTTAACTTCATTTTCTTAAACACTTTGCATTTAAAAGTTACTTTATTAATAAGTACCTTGGAAATTCATGCATATGTTTATAGCATTGTTAATTCTAGTTTTTCACCTCTTCCAGTGCACTGAAGATTCACCTGACACAAGCAAATTTGCATTAAATGCATATGAGAAACCATTCATCACACATCAGAAATGATACCGTAAGCATAACACTTCGTAGTTTTCCAACAGGCCCTGAATAAAGTACATTTTTTAAAAAATTGGAAATTTGGCTGTGTTTAACATTTTCAGTGATAACAGTTTCAGGTTTTAGCTCTTCTACTAAGCTCATAAAGCATACAGTATTGCAGCATGGGACAATAAACAAAACCATTCAAAGTCACAGACTACTGCAGTGAAAAAGAAATTAACTGTTCCTTAGAAAGTAGATTTGCTTCAAAATTCAGAGAAATTAATTTGTAATTTCAGAAAAAGGTATGAATTTCCACAAATATACTTGGATCTGACAAATATCCATGCAATCAAGCCTAAGTAGCTACTGACCCTCAGTTCTCTTCCTTTTAAATTTTTCCTAGATTGACACATTCCGTGCCTTAATTAAAGTCTCCCTTGATGGGGGAGAGTTTTAGCGTCTTTGCCAGGGATTCAGGAGGCGAACGGGAGCTCCTTCAGTCTCTGCTTTCAGATAGTTGTTTATTAAGTCTTATCAGAGAAGGAGAGTCACAATGTGGCTCAGACAGCACAGGGCAGAGAATGCAGGTAGAAGTCCACACTATCAAGATTAGACAGTCTTTTTAAAGGTAAATTATCCAATTAAAACGTAAAACGAAAGATATTTTCACATTTCCACCAATGTTCAATAAATCACTTCGTCACGTACACAGGAATTGTGGAATTTTCTATCCAATCACCTTAAACTACTTCTACTGCAAAATATGGAGGAATAGAAGGAGGAACAAGAAGCCTAGAGAACAACAACAATCCTCCATTTTGAAGTTTCTTACTTTTGTCTATTTATTATATTAACAAGCCCAAAGACCCTAAATTTTCACCTTGTGACATTCTTACATAACATTCTATCATCTAGTTCACACCAGTGTAGATTCCAACTCTTCCCAAAGGGTAGGTAATTTTCTCCATGGGCGAAGGTCAAAGACAGTGTTGTCCAGGGGGGTAGAATCCTTCAAAACAGGCAGAGAGGTATTCTCTGCATTCTGGATTCCAACACTAGATTCTTCACTGGAAATTGTTGTGCTATTATTTGTCATCTCATGTTGTAGCATCCATTATTTGATACCAAATTTGACCTTGCTCCTGCCTTACTGAAAAAAAAAAATTGTTTGTTGAACTATGGCTGTCCCTACTAGTTTATAAGTAGGGAGCCCAGACAATATTATTACATCAGGCAAGATGTGAGAGAAGAAAAGAACACAGGGCACAGGAGTGAGTCTGCTGAATTAATAACAAGCTGGTAACTCCAGAATTCAGAAGTGAAACTCCCACATGAAAAGATACAAAAAACTAACAAGAAAGTGGGAGGTCAGAAGATGGCAACTCAGGAAGATCAAAGATCCACTTGTTCACAGGAACAAAGGCTGACACATGTTCACCTACTTGGGCATAGCTTGGACAGCAGATATGAGGGAAGATAAGCATACAGATGTCTGGCCTTGAGGCACGCTGCTCTCAACACACTTGAGAGTTAGCCGAGAAAATTGTTGGATACTAATAGGTCATGGGTATAATTCTGTTCTGAAGTCTCCACACACAGTAAACAGATGTTCAAGCAAAACTGACTCAGAAATCTGAGGATTTATAATACTATTTGTAAACAATAAATCTTGACTGCATACAAAATCCCAAACCAGGAGTGGTGTACAGCAATCTAAATAGAAATTCATGCCAAGGAATCAAGAAAGAAGACTCATAGGCACCCCCACCAATGCCTTAAGCACAATTAGAGCACAATCAAATCTATCACAATATTTCCAATGAATGCATAGGCCCTTTGTTGAAATAAGACATTTTTCAGGGCTTTACTAAAGTCCAGGGAGACAGCTTCCTTTCCTTCATATATTAAGCCGTTAATACACATCTGCTGTGTCGTTCCAAATAAAATGAGAGCTTTGAAGAGAATCCTTGCTGACATCTTAAGTCAATATCCCTCTTCCTAGCTCTTAACACGTTTACCTCAGCTGTGGAGTGCCATGGGGGTTTAGTGGGATGACATTTCAGAAGCAAAGTGAGGGTGAGAGAAGTTCTCATAGCAATTTCAGAACTACAAGGGAGATTCTAGAAATGGAAGAAAAAGATGGAAGCTACTGAGGCTTGATGCAGACAATTTATGTGGAGTGAGAGAAGGGTTAGGTGAGAGCATTCCTCTATCACTGAAATTCAAAAGGGAGACTTTTTTCAAGGTAATAAGAAGGGATTTAATAATAGTACTTAGGATAAGAAGTAATAAAGGTGTGAATAAGGGATAGACATAATTCACTTGAGAACCGATTCTTGTGTGCACAGTTACAAAAACACTAACAGAGAGTGGTACAGAAAATGTGTAATAGAAGAAGCTGGTAGTTGAATCTTAATGCTTATCTTAATGATAACCATGGACATGATTATCTTTTTTTTTTCTAAGACTGCACAAAGAAACTTCTCATCTTCATTTCTGTTCAGAATGAAAAGAGGCAATTCTTTGCCATTGTTAGGCATCTATACACTTAAAAGGCAGATGCAGTAAAATTGGTTGTGCTTCTTAATATTACCTGGACTACCTAGGAGACTCAAGCCACTGATTCTGTCATTGGTGGGTAAAAATAAATACAGTGATCTTTTAAGAAACACCTGCAAAACATGATAAATAATGTCTTTTATGTTCAGGTTTAGGAAAGTACAAAAGCATATACAACAATGCTAGAAAAAGCGTAGCATTTAAAAAAATTCAATTATGTGAACTGAAACTTGCACCTGTTTCAAGCTGCTGCTGAGGTTCCATGGTAAATATCTGGTCTTGTACTGTTACAAACCTAGCCATTAATCTATCAGTCTCTTGAGGACCTAATCTGCATGACTGTTCTTTAATTTGAGTGCAGCTGTGACTAGATTACACATGATTATTCTTTTCTTTACCTCCGCTGTTTAGTGCCCTGCCTCTAGTTTACAAATACAAGTAAGCAAGAAATTGATTAATTATAAAGTAGAAAGTGAAGGTGGGGGTAGGAAAACAAGAATAGATATTGGTTTTATTACTCCTGATAGAACTAGACTGCACCTAGCTGGTTTACTGACAACTCAGGTAATGTTCTTCATTCATTTCACTAAATACAGTAGCTAATCAGAAGCACATTATGCCGCTGCCATAATTTTCCACTAAAGAGGCATCCTTTACATGGTAGCTTGCAGTAATTTCATGAGGGAGCAACCGAGCAAAATCTCTAATTTAAAGTCTGATTTGATTTAAATAAAAATTTCTTTGTTTTCTATCCTTAACGAGAGCTAATAAACTGCTTTCTCTTGGACTCAGGCATTAAGCAGTATTCCGGCTCTGGTGATTCTGGCCTAGGAGATTTTGCTATGTCAGAAATCATGTTAGCTGGAGGAAGAAGACCCAGTGGCCCAGGCCAGAGCTTCAGCTCCTGAAAAGTTTTTAGTCAGTAAATTAGGAGGATTGTGGTGAGCTGAGATGAAGGATCTTCTTGATCTGTGGAATTCTCTATTGCTCAGTGGACAATCTGTTGGAATCTGGGAAGTGTGCTGGCTTCCATCATAGACCAGGATCTGTTGCTCCTCTCCTTATTTATTGTACGGTCTTCTTTAGATCTTTAGTTCCTGCACAATGTTGGAGGGTTGGTGTTTTTTCTTGGGGGGAGGGGGGAGGTTTGTTGTTTTTTTGTGGGGGGATGTGGGTGGGATTTTTTCTGTTGTTTTTTCCTTTAATATTTCTGATGGAATAATGGCTTTTCTTGGCTCTTTCTGTGCTGGCTGCTGGTGGTCTATATATGGATGATTAAATACAGTGCCTGCTTTGTGTTTCCAGTTCCAGAAAAAGTACATTTCTGAAATGATTCAGTTTGTCTTTAAAGTGGGCTGAGCGAACCAGCATGTTTGCCAGTGTGGTCTATGAGTATCTAAAGAACTCCAGGGCCGTTTGTGCTAGGTTCTGCCAGGCACTGAATGTGATTTCAAAGGGAAAGGAGAGAATCAGCCCGGAAAACAAAGTGTGAGGTATCTGTAGTACTATCTGTGGGTTCGCCTAGCAACCTGTACAAAGCACTTTAACAGGCGTCTCTATATACATCTCAGCATTTTCAGTTAGAGTCTTCTCTTCATGTAACTTAAATATGGGCTCTAGGCAATTGTATTTGACCAAGGTATGATCGCTGGTGATGTATCTTTTGTAAAGATAAGTGACATCATCTTTTGTAAAGGCAAATAACAGCTCTTTGAATGAAGAGAAAGCAATTCCTCATTGTAAGGAGCTGACTTTTAATGAGTCATTGCCCAAACATGCCCACAGGACAATGGAGTTGATGGGAAGCTCTCCACAGCTCAGAATCCTGTGCCACTCACTAAGTCTAACAGCATTTTCAGCTGCTATTCTTCCTGGGAAGTTGTGCTTAAAATACAATTTTCCCAGTTTTTCATCTCCTCCCTCCAACTACTGCAGTACTTTTTGTACTAGTTTTTCTTTAGCTAGAAGGTAGCCTTTTGGACAGGTAACTGAAATCAAGTACTTGCTACAATTTAGTTCTATTAATGCCAAACTACAAAATGTTGCAGCCTCAAAAAAAAAAAAAATCTTCTTCCTTTCATCTCAGAGGAGACACCCCAATAGTGTAACTGCTAATGGATTGGATAGGTTCCTGCCAAATCACAATTTATGTAGCTACATTTTAATCAGTCACTCATCTAATATTATTTACCCAGTACCATAGATTTAGCGCCACATATTTGAGATTATTATTACTTCTAGTATCTGTATCTTAGAAGACTGAAATGGCTCCCTCAAATTAGACTGAACTGCAAGAGTTTCAGATTCAGTGATTCACATGAAAATACTTTTAATTTGAATTTGTGAAAAAACGCAACCACTGTAAGCCACAAATCAAACCAACTCAAAACACCCTTTTCCACAAGATTATGCAAGATGTTGGATTTTCTAGCTCAGTGATTTCACTGGCTCATGATTCAGCCTTGCTGATTTACTGGTACTGCTGCAAAAGGTCTAAAGGAAACTCTTAAGTACATGGCCTGCCAAAACGTACAAACAGGCTTTAACTGTAGTATGTAGGATTCTGGATAATAAGATGACTGTGGCTTAACCCCAGCCAGCAACTAAGCACCACACAGCCACTCACTCACTGCCCCACCAGTGGGATGGGGGACAGAATTGGAAAAGTGAGGAAACTCATGGGTGGAGAATAACACAATTTAACGGGGAAAGCAAAAGCAAACACAAGCAAAAAAAAGGAATTCATTCATCATTCTCCATGGGCAGGCAGGTGTTCATCTCCAGGAAAGCAGGGATCCATCATGCATAGCAGTGACTTGGGCAGACAAGCGCCATCACTCAGAACTTCCCCCTCCTTCCTCCTACTTCCCCATCTTTGTATGCTGAGCACGACCCCATATGTGATGAACTATCCCTTTGGTCATCTGGGGTCAGGTGTCCCAGTTCTGTTCCCTCTCAAATACTTGTGCATCCCCAGTCTCCTCACTGTAGGGACAGTGTGAGAAGCAGAAAAGGCCTTTAACTCTGCCCTGCAGTAACAAAAACATCCCTGTGTTACCGGCACTCTGTTCAGCACAGATCCAAAACACAGCCCTGTGCCAATACTGTGAACAAAACCAACTCTACCCCAGTCAAAACCAGCACATCAGACCAGTGAATAGGGCATAAATCCAGGAGCAATTTTCACAGGTGGATTACCTTCAATATGTTTTCCCTTGTATCATAGTAAATCTTTTTAATTTTCAACACAAACTTACATTACAGAATCAGGATGGCAATTTTCATTCACATTTTAGGCAGGTAGTTATGATTTTTTTTTTTTTTGAGAAAGAGGAAGAACTCTGTCCCATACCTCAAGAACAATGAGTGCATCCAGCCCTATAATTCTTATAACTTTGTAAAATATTTCCAAGTGTCATTACTGAAAAATGATAAAGAAATATAATTTGGGGGGAAATTTCTTTCCATTTGATGCAAAGGTATAATAATACAATACGAAACAAATATCCAAAGGATGTTTTCCTTCCTTCTCCTGCCCCATGTAATTTTGACCTAAAAAATATAAGTAAATATTTATTGACTGGTTTAAATTCCCGATTTTAAAATGCAGACAATTATCTCACAGTTCATTGATTTCTGCAACTCCAGTTTATCTTGCTAGCAGATTATCATCAATCATTTTCTCTGAGTAGGTGGAGAAAGAGACATGTTTAAGCAGAGCACATAGGACATATGAATCCTCTCCAGACTGTACACTATTAATCAGTCTGATCAAAGAGCCTCTGGTGCAAGAAAATCTGTGAAGGGAACGAAACCAAGGGGTGGGAGGTGCAGAAGGAATATTCAGGACTCATGTTTCTGTGGCTCATCATTAGTGAGTTAGTGATTACAAGTGCTGAATCAAATGGGCAGTTCTAGTCTGGCAAGTAACTACACCCAATGAAATTGCCAATTGTGAAGTTGTTTTTCTTCCCTGTTACCTTTTGGAGTTTTTGGACCGAGTCCTTTTGGGTAGGGGTCTGTGTCACAGGAATTAAGGGAGAGCTGAGGAAAATAAAACACTTGATCTTGGGCACAGAATTCCTCATATCAGACATTGAGAGAAACACCTGGGCTTCTGACAGGACTAGGGCATGTACCAGATTTGCTATTTTCTCTCCATAAAATCAATTTTGCACATTTTAATAGGTATTCTCAGCTTTTTGTTTAAATTGATTGTATTTGAAGTTTTGTAACATGTAGAGTTTTTCCTTAGGTTTCAGCCCAGACCTTTAATTCATATCACCACAAACCCCTCAGATGTGACAAAGAGCAATTAGTTTCTTATCAGTACAGAGCTTTCCCAGATCACAATTACTGACCTGAAGTTCAAAGGCCTAGTAACTCATCTACAACTTCTTGAATGCCTTCTTTTGCCACCCTTCAGTTGTTTAGTTCTCTTTCTCCACTAACATTTCCTTATTTTCCATTGTAGTGAATCTGTTTGTTAACAATGGACTTGACTCCCAAGCTCAGATAATGAGTAAGATTTGACGCCTTTTCCTCTCCTCATCAGTTTCTCTCAATAAATGACTTGAAAGATTCTTTGAGCATAAAACTAGTATTTCAAAATATTAAATATTAGTATTACGTCTCTCTCTTTCTCTCTCTCTCTATCTTCCTTCATTTGACCATATACAATGAGTTGGAGTCCTTTTGTGCCTGTCCATGGTTGCAGTATTTGCTTATTTCACTGGGAAAGTTTGGTATTTAAGAGTCTATCATGTGAAATTGTTATATCCAAACTCGGTCATTGTGTGAATAGACACATACTGGTAACCAGGGTGACCACCAAACCACAGCTGAAATGCAAAGAGTAGGTTTATTTCGTTAACTTGCTAACAATGTTAGGCAGCACAGAGATTTTCCATATCATAAAGTGTCATGCCCAATATTTAACTGAGGGGGAGATGTCCAGGAGTGGCTGATCACAGCATGGGGAAGGTTGGGCATCAGTCAGCGTGTGGTGAGCAGTTGTATTGACCATTACTTGTTTTTCTTGGGTTTCAATACTCTCTCTCTTTATCTCCCTTTTAAGACTAGTAGTAATAGTAATAATATTAATAATAATATTAATATTAATAATAATAATATTTTATTTCAATTTTTAAACTCTTATCTCGACCCATGTGTTTTACATTTTTCTGATTCTCCTACCCATCCCACAGCAGGGGATAGTGAGCAGTCAGTTGCATGGTACTTACTTGCTGGCTGGGGATAAACCACGACAGCAGCATATCACGTTTCTTCCTTACACCTTACTGCACATAAAACAAACAGTCACACTGACAATATATATATTATCTCAACCTCTGTGATAACCTAATAAAACTCACTCTTCAGAAGATGTAAATTAAAAACAGAATTTCTCCCTCCTCTCTACAGAAGGTGCTTGTCTAGGCTAAGAGAAAACCATATAGCATTTATGTTACAGAGAGTTACTGAAACAAATAAAATACTGAAGTCCAGCTCTTTTTTCTCCTCAACAAGAATGTCATAACAGTTCTTCTGAATCTAGAATGAAACTGCAGTGTTTCAGTGAAAAAGAGGAGAGTTAAATAAATGCTAAGTGGATAACATGAGTTAAGGACATCAGAAAAAGTAGCAAACGTGTTCTTGTGTCAATCATTCCAGAAGCAGATCTGTTCATTTTCAGATCTTCTTCTAACATGGATTAAAGACTGAGCAAGCAAGGCAACTCTTTTAAGCACGATGAGTTGGCTGATGAGGACAACAGGAAGCATCCTTTTTCCCACTTGAGTTCAGAACCCTTGTTAATCTTGGCATTCTGAAGTACATAAACTACTAATTAATCCTAAGGAGACGTTTCTATTTTTGCTTTAAACTAACATTGACTGGAGCTTCAGTGAAGGGATAAGATATCTGTTATCAAACAGATGTATCTGGTGAAGAACGTGCTGGAAAGCAGGAAAGAATATAATTCTAGTATTTTCATGGCATGAAAGTGAGGCAGAGCATTCTGGATAGAAAAGAACCTTTAATTTCTGAGTGTGTTTCAGTTTTGTTTCCATTTGTCTGTTTAATATATTTATTTGGAGATATTTTATCATGCATTAAAAGTCCTTTGACTTGCTGCTCATACTGCAAGACTTTCCAGAGGCATCTATCTTTCCACATGCACTGCAGCAGCTGATGAGTGTAGGCATCAAGTAACACAGGGATTTAGACACTGAGGTTTTTAACTGAATTCAGTAGGAACCTACTGCCTGGGCTGTGGAGTAGGTATGAAGAATACTCTACCAATAAACACTTCAAAATTAGGTCCCTTTATTCAGTTTTGCCCCAGAATGGTACGTTTCAGAGATTTTGAACTGCTCAAATAAAACACTTATTTTTCCTACTCCCCCCAAAAAATGTACATCCAATGAAGCACTTTCTGATCTCTTCTGTTATCACGGCATCACTGAACATGCTGATAATAGTTCTTATCTCTCTGCTGCTGGAAGAACCCTGACACAAGTTAAAGCGCCAATTTCTCCACCAGTGTGAGAACTGCTATTATTTCAGATGAGTGTTAAGAGGAAGCACAGAAAGCTCAGATCTAACATACAGCTCATTTGATCTAAACATTAGGCAACTAACAGAACAAGAAATAGAATCTGGCACTGGTGTCCCCTGAAGTACAGAATCTCATATTTTGAAATCGAAAATCTTGCTCCCTCCTGTCACAGTCTCCTTGTAAATCATCTGCAGACACTACACATGCTTGCAACTGCTCATTTAACTTTTAACAGTCTTGTACTTAGCAGTTTCCTACTCTCCAGGGATTAGTCAAACACGGACTTCTTCTCTCCTTGCCACTGTCATGCTTTTGGAGTCAGTGCTTCTAGACTAAATTGAAACTGGAATATATGTCTTTCAAAATCTGATGTCCAGGTTTGAATCCAATTCATCAGGTGCTTTTAATGAAGCTTCTGCATGGAGTTCTAAATGCTCTTTACTTCAATGAGGATGGAAAGACTTAGAAAGCTTCTTGTCCAACTATTACCTCTATTGATTTAGATTTCACCTTGAAGTTGTGGATAGTGGAAGAGGGTAACAAAGACACCTGCAAAGTCAATATTTGTTCAAGAACCTGACATCTGTGTTCCTGACAAAAAGCAGGGATATGATACAAGTCAATCAGAAGTACTGATTTTAAATATTAATTCCGAGCTATAGCGGTCTGATTTCTTTCCAGTTTAACAATCTTGACCCCCCTCTTTCTCCTTTCTAAACTAGGTGCCCTCTTACAACTATCTTGCTGATGGGCATTTTAAAAAGTAGTGAGGAGAAAAATGTGATTGATTAATCAGCAGATTCTTGTGTTTTCCAATCCATTGGAAATTAATTCATTCTCATTTTGATGGAGATCTCCAAATATCACACTATGCTAGACTGATAAAAAGTCTTGAGGAGTCTTGTCAAACCTCCTCAAATATTTAATTTTTCCAGTGAAACAAGCAGATGAGCTCTCCAGAAAGCAGTGATCAACTCCACACAGCACAGCATTTCTTCACAAAGGCTTCTGGGGCATCCTCAGAAGCAGGAGGACTGTGCTAGGCCAGGGTGAAAAGTGTATTTGCATCAATACTGTTGCATAAATAACTCTATGACCCAGAGCTGCCCCATCATGCTGGGCAGTGCCAGTGGGGAAGCTACGTCCTTTTCTGCAGGGCTGCAAATCTTCATCTAATCATGCATTTACAAAACACAGGCTTTAACAAGCCTTGGGTTTCTCTGGGGTTAGGTGGTGACCCAGCAGTCACAGGGCTCTTGATTGCTTTTGGAGGTGTCTTAGTTTGGAGTCTGGTAGCACTAATGTGCACAAGATCATCTTGGACCACATGAAAGGGGCTAATAGCCTGCTGCTGAGCAAAACCAATAAAATCCATCTCCTTCGTCTCCAAAACACTGAGTAATTTAAGAGATGCGAGTGGGAGGAACTAATGAATTCTTAATTTCGGGTTGTTGCTATAGCAATACACTCAACATTTACACCAATGAGCTGAAGGGGAGCCAGCTTTTTCATTCCCTGTACATTGGCCAGATATCACAAAGCAATATCTCATCCACCAGAGTGTAAACAAAATAATCTGGTTTGCTGCCTAAAGGGTTAAGCTTTATAAAAAGCTGAAGAAGGCTAATATGTTTGTAGGTGTTCTTTTGTATAAAACAGCTGGAAATTGCATTATGAATATTAACTACAAATAATTTGTTTGTTCTTTAGTTGCATAAATTTTATGCCAAAGAATGAAAGACCGTAGGTGCTAATAATGCAGAAACTTCCAAGTATGTATGCACAAAGATTTCACAAACCTGACTGACTTGGTTCAGTAGACCTTTGTTGTGTTTTATCTTCACTGAGGTAGCTCTATTGATAGTTCCTTTGTTACTGGTGAGAAAGCTGAAAAACTGCATACAGTTCTGCTCAGCTGGAAATTATTGTTGATGGAAATTACATTATTCCATTTAGACTTCTTGTCTTACTGAACAACATCTAAACATAGTAGTTATACCTGTGACAGAGTGCAGGACTGGTGCAACAAAGCAGACTTGTTTTCAATTCCTACTATTTATCTGGAGAAATATTTCATTCTGACTTGAATTTTTTAATGAAACTTGGCTGAAAAGTCAGTGGCAGAATTCAAACCAGTGAAAATTGTTTAAAAGATATTAAAATGGAATAAGGTGGGAAGAGACAGTTTTTATTAGATAATCAAAATAAAGTAGTATATGAGTCTCACCTCTGAATAAAATAAAATTTCTCAGCATGTTTCTTTCAGAATATGCACTGGAGCACAATTACCTCTCTATTGTGAAAAGAAGCTTAAATGAAAGTAGTTATTTTTGCTGTGCACCAGTAGACGATACATCACAAACTCTGCTGCAAGATGTTTGTACAGAAGTTCACTTCACAGACATTCCTTTGGGGATAGAGACCCAATTCTCACACTTCATATCATTTTTCCATCCCTGAGAATAAGCACTCTGGCCATTCCTGTTTGAGAACCTCTGAAACTCTTTCACAATACCAGGAAACAGAGCCTACTTTCAGATTTGCCAGAGCAAATCTTATTTGGTGTATTAAGATGGTAGAAAAGAAAAAAAAATGTTTTTATACTTAAAGGTAATTAATAGAAGGCGACACAGTTGCATACTCTTTGTATACCACTCTTTGGAGGGTCAGGAAGGAAAAATTCTCACTGGAATACAGGCAAGTTTCAACCTCATGACCCGACGCTCTAATGTTATGCTTAGTGAAGGTGACGGTGGTTTGAAAAAGAATAGGCCACAGCTCCATTTGATGAGCTGTGTGTTCTAGTGGATATCTTACACATAGTTAAAAAAATATCCCCAGGGACCCTGAGGGGAGATCCAAAGGAACACCTAGGCCCTGTGCCAGGACCTGTACCACTAGGTCTAAATTCTGTGAGAGCATCAGGATGCTGGATCTAAATACTGAGTAGATCTCAGTAGAGCAGCTCTGGACATGCTTACAAGGACTTTGGTACAAGGAGAACACACCCATCCAGCTGACTTTGAGTGCCCTGGGTTAGGCAGCTGTTGAGAAGCCACCTTCTGCCAGGAAAGGATAAGGGCATGGATGCATCTTCTTGGCAAGGATGTGCCAGTGAAAACATCTTCAACTCTAGTGTACCACCAGCTGCTCACCAACTTTCCTCATCCAAGGGAACATTGCTCTCCATAGGATGAGCTCATTGTTCCCCTAAACTAGACCAGTCAGGAAGAACCAAATCACCAGAGAATTCCCATTTGAAACAATTCCTCTGTTTTTCGCTTAGGTCAGTTAAGACAGGCTCACACAAACAGCTCTGCTGGCAGGTGGGTGTCAGAGTTAAGTGCAAGCCATGGGGCACAGGCCAGCTGGGGCAGCAGATGCCAGCAACAGCAGGATCATACCCTTCTCTCTCCTCTCCCATGAGGCACAGCCCCACCATGCCCAAGTAAGCCAAGGTTAAGGAGGGCTGGTACCACAGCTAGGGCCCGGGGTTAATTGCAGTCCAGCAATTGCCAGGTGAAGCTGCAGCCATGAGTTCTCAAGACAGACAGCAAAGAGGGCAAGACAAAGTTGGGGTCAGCAATGCAAAGGCAGGACACAGACATTCCTGCAAGAAAGCGTGGATAAGGGGGTGTCCTAGTTTGGACAAATTTGGAGGAGAATATCTTCTGATAGAAGTTAGGTCGCAACCACCTTTCTCTTCAGGTTCGGGAAAAAAATNAGGGGGCTAACAGGCAGCAGAGAGAGTAACAGGAACTGTCCATGGTCAAGTCTCAGGTCTTGAGCTAATCTGACCCTCCTTTCCAAACAGATACACCCTGAGGGAGACATTTTTTTCTTGTTAGAGCACTGGGATAAATAAGCAGAAGGCAAAAGGACTCTGCTATGCAGTAGGATCAAATACAAAAAGGATTTGATATACCCAACTATTCTCCTTCGCAGTAAATTTTCTCTCAGATTGCACTTTCAAGAAGCAAGATGAGAAACCCTTGTGGTTTAACTCCACTCAGCAGCTAAGCACCACAGCCTCTCACTCACTCACACACACCCTGCCATACACATGGTGGGGAGTAGAACAGGAAAGAAAAGGGAAAATTTTATGAGTTAAGATAAGAACGCTTTAAAATCAAATGCTATTACTACTGTTATAAATGATAATAATTTTAATGAAGAGGAGAGAGAAATAAAGCTCAAGAGAAAACAGTGATGCACCACCTGACAAAACAGGTCACCACCTGCTGACCGATAACCAGCCTGCCCCTAAGCATCAATCAGTTCCCCTTCTGGATAACTCCCCCAGTTTATATAGTATGCATGACATTCTGTGGTATGGAATATCCCCTTGGCCAGTTGGGGTCAGCTGTCCTGACCATGCTCCCTTCTAGCTTCTTGTACAGCTGCTCACTGGCAGATCATGGGAAACTTGACTTAGGGTAAACTCCCACTAAGCAACAGCCAAAACATCAGTATGTTATCAATGCTATTGTCATCCTAAGACCAAACCACAGCACTTTACCATCTTCTAAGAGGAAAATTAGCTCTATCCCAGGTGAAACCAGGACAGCAACTTGCAGTGTTCCCTGTAACAGTGAGGAGTGAATGGTTTAACTTCTACCTTGATGGGCCACATAGAGGCGCATTTTCACATATGGAAAATTGTTCTTGAAGTGAGAAGGGTTTTAAAGATTAATAGCCAAATTTTGTTGATCACCTGTTCCACTAGGCAGACTCCTGATCTCCCATCTAAGAACATATTATCTACTGCTTTATCACAGATTTCTTCCCACACAGTGAATTCTCATCAGCTCACAGAAGCAATATGTTCCTCATCAAGTCTGTTCATTTTAATGATTTTAATAGGCTTTGCTTCTTTGCCCAAGTCTCATCCCCAGTGCCTCTTCAGCAAGCTGTATCAAGGTAAAAAGGAGTTTCCCTTTCAAATTAATTCAGTTAACAGAATGTCCTGAAATCTGGAAGTACCAAATCAATTTGGACTCTTCACAACATTTACAGCATTAGATATGGTGTATGGTTTGTCAGCAGTGCCCAGACAAGTACTTCCATGACTCTGCATGCAGAACGTAATATCTGTGAAAGTACAGATGAGCTCCTGTCCTGGTACACTGCCATCATGTAAGCAACTGGAAAAGAAGAGAACACGAGACTGTAAAGGACTGTGCTGTTTCACTTGCAGAAAGCTTCTGCTGAATTACAACTCATTTCAGCGTGCACTCACTCTGTGCCATTTACGTGAAACCCACATACTGCTCCTGCTTTAGGTATTCGTTATTAGTCTTGCTCTTGCTTTATTTGCTGTAATGATACATTTCTATCCACTTGTGTTGTTCTTCTGTTGAAAAAGAACTATTGAACTTCATATGACCTGATTCAGATAAACACTGTTATACTTTATATAGCAGTGCAGAGACACAGGCCAGCTTAAGTGAATGCAGTGTTATACAGACAAATATTCAAAATCACTCAGTCTTCTGTACCACCAAGAAGGTTGTTGTCACCAAATTGTCTTCATTTTCAATCTTCTATCTCTGCACTGCCACCGTGGAGTGGAAGGAGCCCTCTAAGGCTCTAATTCAATTTCACTGGCCTCACTCAAATCCTTGGCCTCATAATTCTCCTTGGAATCAATGGTCCTTCCATACACAAGTGGGGATGAAACTCTTGTTTTGTCTGCTATTGTCTCACTTTTCCTGAGTAATCTCTTTCAAGGTTTTTATTTGTTATCTTGTGTTAGTCTCTACACATGAATTTTCAGCTATCTTTTTTAAATTCAGATGGCATTTTGCATAGAGAGGCAAGAAGATTTAGATAGTGGCAAAAGAAAATTACCTTGATAAAAGGAAGCAAATAGTAGCCTCCCTACCTGAATGACTCCAGCTGTTGTCAGTATCAAATAACTCTTAGCTCCAAAGTATGAGATTTGGTAGAAAAGTCTAACTGTTTGGTTCACATTTTGTAAACACGAATTAATAATCTCAATGCCACAGTCACCATTAGCTGCAACTCTTGACTAAATGTAAATGAAGATCAATCATGCTCTGTATAGCCAGCTCAAACAGCTCAACACTGAATTTGTCAAGCAAAAGCACTTGATTAATACTCAAGAGGCTTCAGGTGGGTGAAAAAACTAGTACAAGAACAGCAACAAAGCAAAAATGCAAACATTCTGTGTTAGCAACTCCCTCTCTGGTTCCAGCATTCAGTGGAATCAGGCTACTCATGGTGTCAATGACTGCTTATTTGAGTCTTTTTCTCCTGTGGGGTAACTAGCTCTGTAAACATGGCTCTGTTAAGTGAGGAGAGATGCATGGGGAACTATGACCCAGAAAACATCTTCTACGCTTTTCCAGTAGATGAACCCTTGACCCTTCAGTGTAGTTAAATAGAAAACATGAATCTTACCAATATCTGTGTCACCCACGGTCTTCAGTAGATTTCTGCTCAATACAAACCTTAGGCATAATGCTAAACAGGAACTATAGATAACAAATCATCCCACATCCACACTTCAAAGGTTCATGCTTTTCTCCCTCTCCTTTTCCAGACTTATATTGGTCTGTGTGTTGCTCATTTCATCTTTGGTTAGGTAGAAATGGAAAAGAGAAAAAAGAGGGGAAGCAGATATTTTTATACATTTTCTTAATTTTACATTGCAGTGGGATGCACGGCAAGGTTTTGATAGTGAAGGGATGGTGAGACTACAGCGGTGGTTTCTGTGAGGAGCTGTCAGAAGCTTTATCTATGTCTGATAGAACCAATGTCTGCTGGCTACAAGAAAGAGCCACTGCTGGCCAAGGCCAAGGCCAAGGCCAAGGCCTGACCATGGTTGTACCTTGGGATAATGTATTTAAGAAGGGGAAAAATAACACACAGTAGCTGCAGTCAGAGAAAGGAGTGAGAATATGTGACAGGAACAGCTTGCAGACACCCAGGTCAATGTAGAAGGAGGGGGAGGAGGGGATGCTGCAGGCGCCAGAGCTGAGGTTCCCCTGCAGTCCATGGTGCAGACCATGGTGAGGCAGCTGTGCCCCTGCAGCCCGTGGAGGTCCATGGTGGATCAGATATCCACTGCAGCCTGGTGAGGACCCCACCGTGGAGCAGGGGAATGGTGTGAGGAAACCTACCCCTGAGGAGGAAGTAGCAGCAGAGACAATGTGTGATGAACTGACCAGAGCCTGCATGCCCTGTCCTCCTCTGCCACAGAGGAGGAGGAGACAGAGAAAATTCTGAATGCAGATGAGCTCAGGAAGAAAGGAGAGGTTGGGAGAGAAGGTGTTTTAAGATTTAATTTCTCACTACCCTACACTGAATTGATTGGTAATAAATTAAAGTAATTTTCCTGAAGTCGAGTCTGTTTTGCTGCTGTTGGTAATTGGTGAGTTTTCTCTACCTGTCCGTATTTCAACCACTTCACAGGAGGATGCAGGAACAGAAGGCATCAAAATGGAGATCAACCTAAAATCAACATAATCATGTAGTTAGTGACCTCATAGAATGGCAAAATATTAAAGACTTTTGTTTCAGTTGTCTGTCTCCAGGTAAAAAAAAAGCTGGACCTCCTGTACTGAGAATGCTTTGACTAATCTAGTTTCTTTTGTTTACACTTCCATGATTTGAACAGGAGTCACTGAAATTAAGTAGCTGCTTTGTGCAAATTTTGATCAAAAGAGCTCTATAACCTATCTCAGTGAATTCCTCAGTCTCCTCCCTTCTATTTCATACCTTTCCTGTCACCTTCTGAGTGCAGATGCCACTCTTACTCTGTCTAGCTGAAACTCCTGCCAAATCCATCTCTTGTCCTTGAACTGTTATCCCAACTATTGTTCACACAGCGGCTTAGAGTTCCTTTCTTGTTATCCATAGTGTATTTCTTCTGAATCTATTCAGTTTATTATGTGTTACATTGGGCTCAGTGCAAATTATGTAATCCAAACCCCAGGCTCTATCAAGAGAACGATGACCAGCAGGCTTAGGAAAGCTTTTATATCCCCACTCTGCTCAGCGCTGGTGAGACTGCCCTGTCAGACTGCAACCAGTCCTGTGCCTCCCTCCTGGAAAGGAATGTGGAGATATAGGAAAAGGTCCTGCAGGGAACAAGAATGATGGACAGATGCCCTGTAGGGACAGGTGGAGAGAGCTGACTTGGTTAAACTTATTGAGAGGCAGCTAAGGGACATGTAGTGCTATTTATAGAGCTGTACCAGGATTAGGGGGCCAAATGCCTTCTGGCAGCACCAAATGATACATCAGTAGGCAGCAGTCACAAATTGTTACTTCACAGGCTCAGATTTGAAAAACCTTTTCACTGACAGCGTAGTGCAGCACAAAAAGAGGTTATGCAGGGACTGTGGTATCTCCTTTGTTCGAACTTTGGAACACCTGGTTAGACATAGCCAAGCTGATCCAGACTCAGCAGCAGTCCTGGCTTTGAGCAGGTTGATCTAGATGACCCGCAGTACTCAGCCTGTGACTGAGATTTGGCTAAGCTATGCCAGCCTCAACCACCAACTAGAAAGTTGATTTTCAGCTCCTAGGGAGCAGACAATGCTGTGAGCCGCAAGGACCCCTAACTCAGCTTTTGTGATAGACTCAGAGTGAATGGAATGAAACATCGGAACAGAGACAATAATTAAGGTAGAAAGATATTCTGAGTAACCAAACATCTCAAAATTTTGTCAGCTATTCACTCTTATGTTTATTGTAGGTAGGGAGAGAAATGTATGGGTTTTCTTTTTCTTTATTCCTTATTTCAGTTCTTTTAAGTTTTGGCTTGTTATTCATTTGTCTTTGCTAATGGGCTGCCTAGGTTGGTTCCTCTTGAGGAAGCTATAAAGGTGATTAAGTAATTCTTTGTAGTTATTTGAGCTCTGTCTTGTTTTCAGACCAGACGAGAAAACACATTGTAATAAAGGATATAGACAGGAGAAAAGAAATCTTTTTTTTTATTAGGATGTGTGATTGGATTTACTGGGGACCATAGATCAGACTCCACTAGCACAGGCTGATGCTACATACACTCTGGACTATTGGATGGAAATTAAGCATTATACTTCTGTCCTTTCCATAAATTCTTCAGCTTTTAGTTAGATTTCAGCCCTGACATACAGCTGTCACATTCATCTCACTGATAATATACACAGTGAATCAAAAACGGACTTATTTTGCAACTTGCAAACAAAAGGACTGTGTTGGAAAAGGCTTTTTCAGAGTAAATAGTTTCCAATAAGTAAGGGTCATTTTCAAACCCCTTGACTAAGTGCTAAGACAATGGATTATATGACAAGATATAGCAGCACTCCGGTTTGCCAGCTAAAACAACCACGCTAAAGAAAATATACTCAGAACCTCCCAAAGATAAGTGAGTATTTAGTAAATATTGTAAATGACACACGAGAAATGCAGTACACCAGAAAGAATCAAAACTGAATTTTTCGGCAATATTTTTATGGGGCAGTAACTCAAGTGTGTCATAACTTTTTTCAGAGTTCCATTGGACTGGCAGTAGAATCATCTCAAAGCACACAGAAGCCTAATGGTTACTGTATTTTTGAAGAAAATATGCCGGGTGTACTTCTGCACCTTTAGCTGCATAATACTCTCTTAATTTTCAGGTCAAATTTAATTTGTCTCAAGTATGAGGTCCCCAGAACATTAAGACACTACTGAAATATACACATATGAAATTTCCCAAGATCAAAGCTGACTGAAATCATGAAGAGACAGGATAAAATGACAAAGCACCTTTTACTGCTGTCTTGTACGTATGTTGTCCACCCATCCCCACCCTGAATACCTCACCAATTAAATTGTCATTTCATGCTGTTTTCTCTATGTGCTCTGACATTGCACTTTTATGCTAGAGTGGTTTTTCTGATTTGGCCCAGATGTGAGCCTTTTGTCTGAGATCCATTTTATAGGATGAGCTCAATTCTATGGACATCTGGTGGAGTATTGCCCTCATGACTGCGGCTAATGATGAAGCGGTTATTGGTCTGGATTTACCATCTTGCAAAGAGTTTTATAGAAGAATAAGATCAGCATTGTGACAGTTATTTTCAGCTATATTGAGAGAGTTAGTTCCCTCTCTGCAACTGCATTTTCCCTCTCAAATATGCTTCCATGGTAACATACACAGAGCTGCCGCAATGGTGGAGTTAGTCTCAGAAGTTTGGCCTTCCCAGTTGCTGTTATTCTGCACCGAATCTTAATTGAAATCCTAATAACACATAGTAGAAATAGTATTTGGCAATCTTCATGTTGCTTTTGCTTCCTGATCTATTTCCAGTCATCTTCTATTTCAAGTAGTATTTTAAAAAGGACTTCTGTACAAAAGAGAGTAGTATTAAAAAAAAAAAAAATCTAATTAATATAAACTTAAAGGTAAATACTCTAAGAGAAATTAGGATAATTCATACTTTATACCTGATGCACCATAGAAATTTAATAAGTATTCCAGGGGAGGGGTGGCAGTTGAGTAGGTGTATAATATATTGAAAAAAGAAGCTCTTGGTATTTTCAGTGCTGGGCACAATCAAATTCTAAAGCATCTTCTGATAGCATTTGTGGAAAATTTCAGCCAACGTGTTGTTCACATCAGGGTTGTTCCTTTTTACTGGGACGACAGCCACAAGTTCTTTGTTGAATAGATTTGATAATAAATGAGCTGTATAATTTTACTATTGAGCATAGAATGTTCTGTGTGGTCTGTCCTTGAGCATCCATCAGTATTGATGCAGAACATCCAGAAATAACTGGCTAAAGTAACACTTATTAAAAGTATTGGGCATGTTTTATCCCTGTCAGCGAAAAATTTAATTTGTTACACTATTTACACATTTTATTTACTTAATGGTACGTGTAGGTGAAGTCTGTGAACAATTGCAACTGTTTTCCAAGTAAGGGACTGTACTTACAGTACTGTTATGAACACTTGTATTATACAAAATTTAATTTGGGTTTGCTCAAAGCCTTCTTAATTCTAGAGACTCTCAGGTTAGCATTAATGTAGCTGGATCTGTTTAGTCATATAGAAAACAGGGAACATGCTGTTAGTGAATATTCACAAAAGCCTTATACTTGAAGAAATTTCCAAACACCTTATAGGAACTCCTCTGCAGAATGGGAATCTTCAGAGGGACATTTAGGGGTCTCTTTAACAAAAACATAAAGCCTTTTCCTTCTTGTCTTACTGTAGATGGATTCCAAAATAAGCATCAAACAGGAGCTGCATTCAACAGATTTTTTCACTGCAACTCCCTTTTTCATATTCTAGGCAAGAGCCACAACAAGCCTGTGGTCCCACTGAAGGTAGGATATGACCAGTTTGTTTTAAGAATTATAAATAAAGATTAATTGCAATTGCATGAACAATTTGTTTTTTGTTACTCTTAACTTAAAATTGGCTGATGTTATACAAATCTTGTCCCTTCTTACTATGTAAGTATGAGAGAGAAAACTGCTTGTCTGTTTTTGTTGCAAAGACTACCTTCCAAATGTGAACAGCTGCTGTTTTGTTCTGGCCTGAAAAGCTGAGCTTTGGGCTGCATGAACATTTTCCATTACATCAGCATGACATTAACCTGCAAGTAAAGTCATAGCTGAGGGTCACGTTTGCAAACAGATGAGACATACACTTAAATGGCCATTTCTGTTTGCAGCCAAGCTGAGTGTCAATCAGGCAGTTGCGTGTGTAGCAAGGCAAGTGAGCAAATGATAGAAAATTTCCAGCACATTTTCCCTCCCCAAAGAGAAATTCTGAATGAAACACTAGGTATACTATCAGATGAAAATTGCTAATGCTTTATCCTGTCCATCTTTCCATTGGCAGTGACTGGAATCAGCTGTGAATTAAGTTATTGCCATTCACATGGCTGTTCATGTGCTTTGTTCTCTGCCAACACCTTGGGGGACTCAGGCTCTCTGTTTCTGTGGTTAGAAAATGTAATTGTGGAGCCCTTTGAGAGTCTTTGCTTATAGTAAAATACTGACATATTCAGCCTAAAGCCATTCTTCACCATTATGTTTGCTACTAAGATGCTTTGTAAACAGTTTAAACTGATGTGACTGCCTTCTGTATTATAAAGAAATGTATTAAAAATACATGTTATTGAGTGAAAACAATGAAAGGAATCATAATGAAACCCAAGACTTATAGTAACATGTAGGGTCAGTTTAGTTTTAGATAGTAAAGGAATTGTATAAAAAAGAAAATATTGTTCCTGATCTAGCATATAGGAGCAAATGAGGGTTTTTACTGAGCTAACTTCAGTTTAGAACTGTTAGAACTGGATACACATAATCCTTTAAAATTTGTATGGTAGTTTTTTCCTTTCCTTTTAAAATGTAACCGAAAAAGGACAGAAGACAGGGAAGAAGATTATGAAAGACTTCAGGATGGTTGACAGAAGCATCTGTATTTTTAAAAAATCTGATGTATCTAATGCAGTAAAGATCAAATGGTGGCAATAAAGGATATGGGACATTGTTTTCTCAAAGTTTCAGCAAATGGGACCTATGTTTTTATCAGGAAGTGTTCTTTCTCTTGATTTTCATGTTTCAGCAGCATTGAAAAAAGGCTGTAGAATAACTACACATTAGCTGTACACACGATAACAGTAGTAACTATATAATCTTAACTGAGGCTGTACAGTCAATGGTTTTTCTACATGTAGCTCTACAAACTGCTAGTAAAGGATGAAGTCCAATTATTCAAAGTATCAATCTCCTCACCATATATTCCTTCAATTCACCATATATTGCCTTCTTGACAGTCTGAGATCAAGCTGCACGATTAAAAAGGCAACTAATTTCAAACATATTTAATGGCTAAGCAGAAAAGAAATGTTTTTGTCTTTTGGTACATGATACTATTAGCAGATTTTCATGATCTTTGGTAGAAGCAATTGAATTTCCCTGTACAATTTAGAATTATAATAACCATATCAAACAATAACTACCTAAAAATGAACAAATATGCATCACACACACGCTCTTTTCATTTTTTACAGCTTTGATTAATTCTTGTCCCTGTCCTTCCATTTATTTGTCACATAAAATTGTATGCTTTTGATAAAAAAGGATATATCAATTTACTGTAGGTAAATCTGTGTCAACTGTATAAAAAGTGTTTAATAAATGAAAGCAAAATTATGCTTGTAAAGTCATTATGAATTCCAGTAAGGACAAAAGTATATTATACATATGTATAACACATTTAATTTCTCCCCTTTTGCTTCCTTCTTTCCTCCTTCTCAACCTTTTTTCCAGCAGCAGAACTACAAAATACATTTCAGGCCCAAGTGCAGACATTGTAGTTTCCACAACTATCTGATGTAATACACCAGAGTGGACGAAATAAGAAGAGAAACATGCAATTTGACATGTTTCTGACCAGCAAGGTTTCATAGAAGAAGCTTGGAGGCTTATCAGCCATGGGAGTTGGATGTTCTAGAATTGTCTCATAGGCAATATCATTGCAGTAGTACAATGATCCTAATTATGTCCAAAGTTTTAAAAACAAAATGTATCAACAAAATTGTACTTTGACTCCATAAGTGAAAAAAATAGCTTTTGTGAACTCTTGTAATCATTTTGCAGTGGTTCATTTTGTTTAGCCAGACTGAAGTATTACAAGCATACATTAATGCTATTTATAAAGTCAACTTTTAATATGCAAAACTCCTTTAAGGAACAGCTCCAACAGATCTCTTCAAGTGGCTCTTTTACAAAAACTTTTAGGAGACTTGGGAAAAAGTCCATGAAGTTTACTTACTGGAAGAATACTTACTGGAACATGAGAGATGACAATCCACCACTTTTCTACTTTTTTGTATGAGAAATGATGCTTGACTTTCTGATCATTAGGCTTGGAGAATCTGTCTTATTAAGAGAGCCTCAAAACTTTTTGGAGGAAGGCAACAAGGAAGATGGTCAATCAGGAATATTTTTATCATAATGGAACATAAAATAGATAGAATCTGATCTCAAAGTATTTCTCAATGTCTCCCTGCAAAATAGTAGCTGTTTAATATCCATCCTCTGGTTCTTTGAGCCCCTGACAATACTAAATACTTGAAGTAAACAGTGGTTTTAGTAGAGTGTTTTTGTTCACAGCCAGTTCAGGAGTGAGACAGCTCAAAAGCAGAACAATTGCTTTTCAGCACCAGCAGTTCAGGCATTCTAAAACGCAGGCTCAGAATATCAAAGGGTCAATCATATCTGGAAATTTGAGTCTGAAGATTTTGGAAGAGCTGCAAAGCTGTAACTTGGGCTGACAGCACTTCATTTATATGTGCTTGTGTGTTTTCAGTGACTGCAATCCATTTGAAAAGGCAACTCACCTATACAGGCAGTGAACAGTCTTTGAAATCACTGATAAGGAAATACAACAGCTACCAGTTCCTTCATCCTGATTTTAAAATCAGAGCCATAACTTTGTGTGTCAGACTTCTCTTCTGGATCGAACAACTTATGAGTTTTCCACATGGGAATGTAGAGCAATAGCCGAGATGTACTGAAGCCAAGATCCTCCCACTCCCCAAGCAGCCATGGAAAGAGGTTAGGATGGCATTTTCCCCCTGATTCTGGCTGGTTTCCCTCTGAAGTATAAGGAGAAAGCATCTCGATTCCCGCTCTGAGAAAGCAGGGAAACAAAGCAGCCAACCACAGTCATCTGAGTGTGTTTTTCAATGGAATGATGAGTCGCATGTTATGCTCCTTGTGAGCATTATCCAGGCAGGAGAAAGGAAAAGGTGGTGAGCTAGGACAGCTGACTTGCTTAGAAAAATTTAATAGACTCCCTTCTGCTGAGAGTGCAAGGTATCAGAAAAAAATGAGATGTTCTTTCTCCTTAAAATCTTTTTCAGTGGGATGTCATTCAGCACCTTTTCCCATACCGCTATCACGTTGGCCTTTCCTATATGCAGGGCTCCCAATGCCCTGGTGAGACGGTGGTGTGGTGGGTGCCAGGCCAGGCTTGGCAGTCAGGGAGGCCAGTGACTAGGACAGGACCAGGGCTTGGGGCTCCAAGGCAGCTCCCAAGCATGAGGTGCCTTCCCTGCCTCAAGAAGTCCAGCCAACAGTGCAGTCACCTCTGTCTTGCTGCTGGTCCCTACAGAATGAGTGCCTACAGGAATTCCCAGTGTGCAGCTCAGTGAGGGAAAAGAAATGTGATGGTACTGTGTAATTCATAAAGCCATGCCTTGTGTCTAGCCAGAGCTAGAGCATTAAACAACAACTGCTCCAAGAGACTGAGAAAAAGAACAGTTTTCTACTTAACTAAGAACCTAAAGAAAGCAGACTTGAAAAAGCTGTTTGGCAAGTGTCACTGACCACTGCAGTTTGCAGAGTGTCAGCCAGACCTGCACTCACCACCCTGTGACAGGAAAAAGGCAAGGGTGCACATCCAGAATGATGCCAGATGGAGACAAATGGGTTCTCTCCTGCTGTGGATGTCTTGCCATCTCCTGGGATGTGCTGTAGCTGAGAGAAGAGCCAGCTGGAAATACCAGGGTGCCTCAGCTATGAACTCACATTTCACAGGTAGGGCTGTGGCCAGCAGTGCATCTCAACATAAAACACAGACCTAGTACTCTTTTCAAAACAAGGCTTGTTAATTTTGGTTGCTACAAAAAAAAAAAACCCCACTAACAAGCACTAAAAAAGCCACAGAGAATAGGCACACACCCCCCAAAAAACATAACAAGAAATCAAAACAAACAAAAAAACAAACAAAAAAACCCCAAAAAAACCACCCAAAAACCACACCCCCAAAAAAACCCCACAAAAACTACACCACAAAATCTCCATATAAAACAAACCCACCCCCCAACCCTCACTATCTCTATTTCTGTTTGCTTAGATAACTGCTAATTTTAAGCTAGACAGTTTAGGAAACGTGTGCACTTCAGCTTCTAACCTTGTTGGCCAGCTTGGTGCCACAAAATCCACTGGAGATTTGGGTAGCCTGCACTACGCCTCAGCAGCCACTCAGCAGGAGACGTGTGAAGGATATCAGAACTCCAGCAGTGCCTCTGGGGTAAGAAGAACATGCAAAGTCTCACAACAAGATTAACATTTCATAGATTTAATTGCAGCTTCTGGGTGCCACTTCAGAAGAACTTATCAATTCAGCCGCTTATGTATTCATTTTAATCTCTCCTCAAGCTTTTCGGCATATGTGATAAGGAGTAAATCACCCATAGCCCTGCATGACTATTGACACCTCACCATCACTGAACCTGAAATAACTAGCTTTTGTGAACTGACCTATGTTGCCATGTGAACAGGTATACAGATTGTAACTATAATGCAGACAAGAGAATTTTAGCTGGTGGAACTAAACTCCAGCAAATGTTGGTCTGAGTGAGAGTTCACAACCATCACCAGAGTTTGTCAATAGCAACCAGATTCATTTTAACTGCAAGAAATAAAAGAAATACTTGGAATCACCAGTGCTGCAGTGCAATGAAGATGCACAGTAACAAAAAAGCTTTTGTAACAAAGGCAGCTTTTGTTCCTAGAGCTTCATGTACACTGAAAGGTCGTTACAATGGACCAAGAAATAACTCCTTTTGCAGAGACTGAAAGGTGAACTACAGGTGGGGTCTCCACTTTTCTATTTAGACTAATCTATGACCTGAATTTCTAAGGTTCACCTGGAACATCTATGCAAGGTTAATACGTAGCACAAGCTTGGAGAACCAACACCATTTTTTACCTTTGAACTTACCAGACTTTAAAATTAAGTCCATCTTATTCGCCTATCATTTCTTTCCCCTGCAACGCAGCCTTTCTGATTTTATACTTCATACTTTCCCAGACACAGCTGCATTTCCAGAACTCTGTGACAATTGATTTGCATTTTTATTCATTGGGTGAGAATCTTTGTGCTTGCCTGATATGTCAAAATCTTCTTCATAGGCTTGAAAAATTACCTAGTACTCGTTATCTATTCTGAGAGGAATGGGATACCTGGTATCTCAGCTCAGCATGTTTAAGCCACAGCTAGGCAATTCTTTTGAATCTATTAGATAAATGGCTAGCCCAAATTTTGTAGATGTTTGAAGAAAATTCTCATAGTTTTGTGTTCAGAGTGGTGTTTGAAGTTTGAGTATAAAGTGTATTCCTCACCCCGTGTCACTTGTCATCAAGCTCTACAGGTAACAACAGACAAGGAAGAATAATAATGAAAATTCTGTTTCCTGAAGATTTGATACAAAGGTTTTCTTGAACAATGTAAGCGTTTTAAAATGAAGATAAATTTAAAAAAAACCAAACTAACTACAAAAGACAAGAAAGCATCTACCTGGCATTCCTAGCTGTGTCAGACAGGTATAAGGTACATTTACTTACATGTACAGAAGTTTTAGATCAACAAAGCAACCGTGGCCAGACCTTGTCAAATGTTGAGATTTGCATGGGGCAAGGAGGTATAGGCAAGCCAGCGTAAATTTACATCTTTCTGAAGTTATAAAGTAGCTGAAATGTTACCTGTTGGCTATGACTATGTGATTCAGAAGGCCAAAGGACTGTGATTTGAAGACTTCAAGTTATTTTATTTCAAGTGATTTTCAGCTATCAAACAACTAGCTTTGCTGCAGTATATTTTTGTGATACATGTGTCTGTGCCTTTGGAAGCTGAGCAGAAGCTTAGCTAGAAGCTAATAATGAAAAAGAACACCACAGTTTTCTGGTTTGTTAATATCTGTGTGTGTATGACACAGATTACCTGGATTAATCTGAGAGATGTACATCCAGTGAAATAACTCAGAGTCAGCATTTACACAGTGGATGTTTATGCTGGGTTTGGCTGGGATAGAGTTCATTTTCTCCACATTGGATTTGTGTTAAAAACAGTGTTGATAATCTAGAGATGTTTTTGTTATTGCTGAGAAGGGTTTACACAGAGCCTGAGATGTTTTCACCCCACCCCACTGGTGAGGAGGCTGAGGGCGCAAAAGAGTTGGGAGGGGACACAGCTGGGACAGCTGACCCTAATGATCAGAGGGATATTCTAGACCATACCTTCTCGTGCTCAAAATATAAAGCTGCGGAAAGAGGAAGGGAGGAGGGGATATTTGGAGTTTCAGTTTTTGTCTTCCCAAGTCACTGCTTCCAATGATGAATCCCTGCTTTTCTGGAGACGGCTGAACACCTGCCTGTCCATGGGAACTGTTGAATGAATTCCTTGTTTTGCTTTGTTTGCATATGTGACCTTTGCTTTGCTAATTAAACTGTCTTTATCCCTGGTTCTCTCCCCCATCCCACTGGTGGGACAGTGAGAAAGCAACTGTGTGGTGCTGAGTTGCTGGTTGGGGTTG
The DNA here is from genome assembly GCA_013397865.1 of Struthidea cinerea. Classification (NCBI taxonomy): domain Eukaryota; kingdom Metazoa; phylum Chordata; class Aves; order Passeriformes; family Corcoracidae; genus Struthidea; species Struthidea cinerea. The sequence goes on along the minus strand of VZTI01005471.1, from coordinate 1,176,141 downwards.
AACCATAACACTGTTGACACATACACAGCCCATAGCAGAGTCCTGAAAGTCACTGGCTCCGCTGTTACCAGGTGGCTGAGTGCTTCTATCCTTGAGAAATAGTATTTATGAAAACTATAAATCTTCAATAGAGTTGAATCTAGTTTGCACTGTACACCATTGCTCACCATCTTTTACCAGGTATTGTCTTCTGTGCTATTACCCCAACTTGACCATGTAACCAAAGTGGTAGTTAAACTAGAGAGTTTGTCACTTTTCTTGTCATATCACTCAGCATTAAAAATCACGTTTGCACTACAATTAACACTTACCTGATATTAGGTGTGCTAGGTCACTAACAGTTTTACGTGGTCTTCTCAATATGGGTTACTTCGATGTATTAAAACAAACTCTTTTTGAACTGAAGACATGAGAGTTCACAATTACAGGACATTAATTGTGTTGCATTTACTGATTTGTTAGATCATTATGAATTCATCTATTGTCAATAAAATAATTTTGGTAGAGCTTTTTAAAATCTACCTATTACACACATATAAGGATAACACTGTACAGAAAAGTTGTACAGGACAACCTGACTTTAATTCTACTAAAACCAAGAAAACAGATTCTTACAACCGTATGGAAAGTGTATTCAACTGTATCAGCACACAGGTTTAGCTGAATTTGGACCCATTGAGTTAATTTGTGATTAAGAAATATTGTACTCTATAGCTGAGCTGGGTCTTGACAGTAAAGATAAATCTTAACAGAAGTTATTTCTTGTGGTAAACTGACAGATCTGTATCCAGCTCTACTGGACTTCTAACTTCCTGTACAGAGGCGTGACATTTAAACAATTCTTAAGAGCTTTTTACCTTTCACTAAGGTACTCTGAACTGTCAAAAAGGACCTACAAAGATATCTAGGTTTTCAGACTAGAACTGCCAAAAACCTCTTGGCTTGTAGAATTTGCAGTAGCACAATGCATCACTATGAAGTACAATCAATTGATTCTTAAGTGACCATTATTTGGGAAGAAGGGAGTCTCTTCATTAGTGGAACTGAGTGAGATGCTAACAGAGAGCATTTTACTGTAAGTTTTCAGAGCTGCAAGAGGAATATGCAGAAGGAAAGTGAGCCTTCAGAATCTTCATTCCTCGTCATTACAGCCACCTCCTCAGAAATGCAGAGAAAACAGAGGAGCAGTTGTGATGACTTGCCTAAGGCTGCCTTTTACAGCAATTGATGTCTCAGATAGTTTAATCATATCATGTGCTTTTTTTCAGATATCAATTTGAGAGAAGTCTAGTCACTAGGCTCTTATGCCTCTATTTAGCCTTGATTTATCAGAAGTTTCTGCTGAGAAAAATCCCAGACTTTTCAAAAATGCAGAACCATGAACACACTCACGGCACTGCTCTCTTCTAGTGGTGGAAGGTACATGTCCTTCTTTCACAGTCCTACACAAAAATGGACTTGATACCACTTGTGAAGAGATGTCAGTGTATACGAGAAGCAACTATATTCTGCTTTCACCTCGTCAAAGGTTACCTCTTCTGATGCAGTAATATAACCTCCTTCCTGACTTCAAAGCTCTGTTGACTGTGAGCCTTTAGAGGTATGGTATGGACAACTAGAGTTTAAGAGAAGAAATCCTTACCAAAGTGAGTAACAGTGAAACTCACTTTTAAAATGCAATAATGGTTCTTAAATACTTTATTTTGAAGTTGTTGATATGGCTTCTTTTCTACCACCTCTGCTCAGAAACCTGAGAATACGAAGGGCAGGATGATGGAACTTTCCACACTTAATGAATGATAGGGTCAATTCTCAGTCATGCTCTTGTTCCCCAGCCTTGGCAGGGAGCTTCAGCTCAGGCAAAAGAATATCTAGATCTAAGGTGTTTGACAAGGAGACATCAACACAGGATTTTTCTCTTTTCCAAGAGGCTCCAGAAATTCCTAGTGCTTTTGGATGTTACAGTGACAGCATGAACCAAACTGCAGCATTTGTTTAGTCATTTGAGGGACTGACACATATCTCAAGAGTTCAGACAGGAAGTTAGAAACTAAAATTACAATCCCCTGTCTCAGTACATTTGAGATACTTGATGAATAGATTTTTGGGGTGAACTTTTGTCCCTTGCTTGCCACAACATGCCACGTGAATACACTTAGAAAAGACTGCAATAACTTTTTAATATTGAAAGTTTTAGATAACTGAGTTGTTAAGTTCTCAGTCCAAACACACCTTAACTTTTCAAGGTCTGATAAACCTCCACTTATAGACAATAAACTTTAAGCTCCTTTGTGACATTTTGACAATCATGATAATTTCTTGAGGTTACATCTTCCAGTCATGAGATTTTCAGAATTTACGCTACTGCCACAGGACCTGTAGCACACTTGTTTTCATGAATATTTCAGATACTTAGAGACCAGCAAGGGATACTATTAATTCCAAGTGCCATAGAACATGGAAAAGAAGCTCTAATATATCCATTATCTCTGTCAATCTGCATTTTAGATATCACTTATGATTTCTGCTACATTTTACATCTGGTCATAGTTTTGCTTTGCATCTGTTTTGTGCTGCAGTTTTCTATGCTTTTATGCCAAGCAGTATTATCTCTAAATATATCTACAGTTTATTATTTATTTAGTCAATCTTGGCAAGATGAGTATTTTTTTTTTAAGTTCAGCAACGTATCACAAACCCTCCCTGTCTCCCTGAAACAGACATTTTGAACTGTGAGAATTTGGTGAGAACTGAACACTTTCTTCCCTTTTCTTTTAATGAAACTTTTCAGTACATACCCAGAGGTAGCTGTAAAATAAGATTACAAGGGGAAGCAAGTCTGTTTAGAATAATTTGGTTTTGCCTGAAATTGGACATGCTCAATGTATTGTAATAACACAATTTCCTTTTCAATGCAGATTGTGCGCAATGATGAAATATGTACATTACATCTGATGATCCCAAAAGTGTTAAGCAATTGTCATGGCGTTGACAAATCACCACATAGCAGAACATCAAATACAACTGCTGGGAGCCTGTATTTTCCGGCACAAATAATAGATAGATTTCAGACTCATCCACTCAACAAGCCTCAGGTTCTCATTCCTAAGTAGTTTCTTTCAGCAAGAAGTCAGCTCATCCATTGCTGAAGTATATTGACCTACAGTTATTACTTCTCCATTAGAAAAAGAAATCAGTGACATGACCTGTCTCAGTCTGTTCACACTGAAGTACTATAATGTAGAGTCTTACTTCTGAATGAATAACTTGTACCAAGTAGATTAGAATCTCTTGCTTCTGACATCTGACCCAGTAAAGACAGCACAACTCTTCCTGTCAAGGACGATGGGTGAAAAATTATGTTCCATTATGCATGAATGCCACAATCAATTTATTATGTTCTAGAAACAGGCTCTTGAACCTATGCCACCATCTTCTCACCAAAAA